>VXAU01002141.1:901738-974376 GCA_013399695.1 Formicarius rufipectus | reverse complement strand
GGCGGCGGCGGCGGGGGACGCGCGGCGGCGGCGGCGGCGGTCCGTGTCCCGGGCCCGGCAGGTGGAGCTGCTGCTGGTGGCCGACGCCTCTATGGTCCGCAAGTACGGCAAGGGGCTGCAGCACTACCTGCTCACCTTGGCCTCCATCGCCTCCCGGCTCTACGCCCATGCCAGCTTGGAGAACCACGTCCGGCTGGCCGTGGTGAAGGTGGTGGCCCTGGGCGAGAAGGAGAAGGGGCTGGAAGTCAACAGGAACGCCGCCACCACTCTCAAGAACTTCTGCAAGTGGCAGCACCAGCACAACCGCCTCGACGATGACCATGACGAGCACTACGATGCCGCCATCCTCTTCACCCGCGAGGTAGGCATGGCTCTGGCCGACGGCGACGAGGTGTCCTGGGGCCGAGGGGTGGCTGGACGGCGCTGTGGCCAGCCTGGGTCGCCTCCAGCCGCTTGCTCTGCTTTGCCCAGTGCTTGCCTCCCCACTCATGGATTCGGCCCTTCTATAGGGTTGCAGTGCATCTCAGGGACATCTGACAGGGATGGAAGAGGGGTTGAGAACCCAACCAATGGTGTGCGCATTTGTGTGTGCCCCCTCCCCTGTGCAGTCACCCCCACTGAATGTACTCATTCGTGCCAGTGCAAGGTCGGTGCTCCTACCAGGGTGGAGAAGTGGTATTTGCCTGATAGGGAGATTCAACTGAGGCCACTCAACTTATCTCTGCTGGAGACATGATATTGTTCCAGCTTGCCCAGTGAGATGTTTAACATGCAGCTCCTCTGTGTCTGCAGTTGTGGTCCAGGTAGAAAGGGCTAATAGCACTTCCTAGCCTAAATTAGTCCTCAAACAAACCTGCTAGTGAAAATGGTGGCGAACACGTTAAGAATACAGACGACTTCCTTGTTGAGATGCTATTTCCAGCAAGAATAGCTCCACCACCCTGGAAGCCAGCAGCACTTGTGGTTCAAGTGTAGGACGTAACTGCAAACCGCAGGTAAACAGAGCTGCAGGAGTTGCGTGAATTGGGCTGCGGGTGAGGTGATGCAGCCCTTTTCTTGTCCCCTGAGAGAAAAATGGGTGTCCTGATCAACTCAAGGGTGAATCTGGCTGGTATTACCCATGCAGAGCTGAGCCTTGCTCCATGCCTGGTTGTTAATTAGTTGCATTGCCAGAGGTCATTAAGGGACATTGCTCTAGTAGACATGTGGCTGAGTTTATGCAATGAAGTTCTTCTGTAAGAATATCCCTTCAGCGGTTTGGGTTTGGTGTTTTCTTTTTTTCCCTTCCCCAAGTATGAAAAAAATAACTGCATGACTTTCCGTTCATTTGAGTTCTCCTGCTTTTCTACATCATAGGAGCCTGCCAAAAAGGATGCTTTGGATGGTTTGTGGAAGGAGTTGCTCCAGAAGGGGGGAAAAAAAGCGCCTGGCTAGCTTTTATAGCTGTAAATAGTTGAAACATTAGGTTCTGTGTCAGTCAGGCATCACTTGTACAACAGGAGCTTTTTTTAGCAGTTTAAAGCCCATCGGTCCAACTTGCAAACTTTTATTTTTTTATCATTATAATCTGAATTAAAGCATGCTACCTAGTTTGGGTCAGAGTGGTCTTGCTTTTTGATATAAATATCCTTTCTAATGGCTTATTAATTAAAGCATGGGCCAGAATCCATCACTTTTCACTGAAGAGTGTTTCTCTCTGCCAATATTCCCATTTATTTCCCTGGGATTTATGTCAATTCAGAAACTCTTAAAATGGCAGACGGTGATCCTTAACATCAATTATTAAGTTAATTTAGATTGAGATGGGATGTGAATTTAAAGTGCACTTTCTTTACAGATGCTTATCTGTAATTCTTTGCATGGATGCCCTCCCACCAGAATAAGAGTGTGCTACTAATCAGTAACCCACTTTCAAAGACTCATGAGCAATGCATCTTCCATACTCCTTTTTGATGTTAGTAGTACCTAAACAAAACGTCACAGTTCCTGGGGTCTCCCTCCACTCTTAAGGTGCAAATATTACTTGTTTTGTTACTTAGGGATGTAAATGCTTCACAAGAAAGCAGCATAGGCTTCCGTTTCCTTGGTTTACACTTTAACAGCTTTAACTAAGGGATTAACTCATCAATGCAGTTCAGGATAACTTAATCTGCTTTAATGGTTTGTTGTGTGCACACGCACATTGTTTGGCATTGCGTTTCAGTGTTTTACTCAATAAGAGCAAGACTGGAGTTTCTTGCTACATGTGTTCCTGATGTCCTTTGCAGGGAATATGTGTGAGTCGACACGATTTTTATATGCGTACATTTGAAATGTCAACATGAATCTGTTTACTCTTCTTGGAATGTAAACACGAAAAGGGTTAAAGGATGAAAAAGCAGTAAAGATGTTTCCTGGAGAAAACAGCCCCACTTTGAACTAAAGAGAGATTTTTTCCAGTTTAGCCTTTCAGTGAGAGTGGCAGCAATTGGCAGGAGAATCCCGTTTTTACAACTATGTTTTGAATGTATGAAGTACGTTGCTTAGCTACAAGACGCCGAGCCATGGCCGCGTGTTTTGATGGGCTCTGAATACTGTCGTGCTGATTCTTGAACATCCAGATGTCTTTTTCTAAATGGCTTGTTTTTTAGGCCTGGGGTAAGTGTGTGAGGTACATTTTCCATCTTTGTTTACTAACTGAGGCCACCTTGAACTTTGTGTCTCACAGTCAACAGAATAATATTTGCAAATCGTTTGTCAGATGGATGCCTGTCCTCAGCTGTATGCAACTGCTTATGTGTAGCTAGAATCTACATGAGGTGTGCCTGTTGCCATACAAGTGTGTAATATAATAATCTTTGTTCCCAGAGTGAAACTTGGATGCTATTTTCTTACAGCAAAAGAGACTGTCTGAAAAGATAATAGCTTTATTAAAGTTCCTTAGAAAGGAAGAATCCTGACAGAATTCAGCACTGTTGATTCCTCCTCTTTGATTGTCTTCTTTAAAGATAAATTAGTAACCATTGATAACTAGGAGTGTGTTCTCCCTTATTATAAAATTAATACTGGCCCTTCAAACTATGGTCATCATCATTATTCATACTAGAAGCACTTCCCATGCAAGAAGATTTTCAGAAGGAAATTTACTGATTCTGAGTTAAAACTGCCACTTTTGGTCATAATCTGTATTTAATTTTATGAGGTCTTTAAAGCAATTATGCTGCAGACCACAGTAAATAGTAAATAAATACAAATGTAAGTTCAGTATTGGGTGATACAGGCAACATGTTAAAGCTATTTTAAGGGTCTGTATTGTTCATCAGTGATGGCAAGGGCCATGTACCTGTCCATTAGCTGCCATGAGTCCTATATTTACTCTGTAACTGCAAGTAACATGTCTGACCATTGTTATCAGCTGTGTTGGAGATGGTGCAAACCTTCAGTGCACACAGAAATTATCACTAAATATTGCAGAAATTTAGTTGGGTTCCACAGTGATTATGCAAATTCCCAAAACCTGATAAGAAGTAGTATATTTTCCCAGGGGTCTCAATCTCTCATTTTGGCCCATGATGGCCTGTGTTAAACATGACAGAGGTCTGATTTGGCAGTAACAAAAAGTGATAATTCTCTAATATTTCTAAATCCTGTGAGAGCTCTCATTAAGCCAGCCTGGCCATAAGAACCTCAGAGAGTACGTGGATCTCCTGCTGTTTGACTATTTTATCTTTGACAGCAGCTGCAAATTTTTGGGCCACACGCATCCTCAGAGCATCGTCCATGGAATATGGTGGTGCAAGGATTAGAGCAGCTGGTGGCCAGGTGAGTCCTCCACCCCATGCAGCAGGTAGGGAAGTGGCTGTGTTGTGGGAAGGAGGAAGAGCTTGTAAATCCCTCTTTCCCTGGAGATGAGCTCATTTGTTCGTAATAGCAATGAATTCAACAGTAAATTTAGAATTTAGTCCATTTCAAACTTCTTTTGTTGTGAACGGTTCTCGGAAGCTGGAAGCAGGTTATCTTCAGATTTTTATGGAGATTGTCACAGTAGAAAAACATATTAGACATGACTTGCAAACTGCAGTTGAACTCACACTGTACTTTTTTTGAGGTCTAGCCTGCTCTGCAATTATCTTCTATAATTCATGCAATCTATTTCATTAGTGACCCTTAGTTAAGTTTCAAGTGAACTATTGAATGTGTTTGGACAAAATCCAGCTCTCTTCCCCCAGTTCTGAATCATAAAAAGGTTAAAACAGACATTTCTCACAGTAGATACAGACATTGAGAGCAGGAAAAACCTGCGTTTTTCTACACAGTAATTATATGGCTCTTGTGTCTGTAATTGAGTTTAACTGTCCTTCTAACAGTGCTGTTGAAATTTAACAGCAAGCTTTGTATTATCTCATCTCTATAGATTATAATTTCCTTGTATGGATCACATGTTTTCTTTGGCTCTCATACTTTCTTCCTTTTTTTTCCCCTTTCTCTATTATCTTCCCACAATTACTATCCCATAGTAGTAAAACAAGTCACTGTACCTATGGTCAATAGAACATATTTCACTGTTATTGTTACTCTAAAGAAATTACAGTGTGACGTTTCTACCATAGTGTTCCATAGTGTTTTCACAAATTTTATTGTAAATCTAATACATTTAAATAATGTCCCTGGGGGAAATAAAATGGGACATAGCTTGCAGAAGAGACGTTGTGTGATTCACACTGATTTAGAGATGGTGTGAAGTTGCCTCACAAAGGAACTATGGGTTAGGCAGGTCAAATCGCATGTTTTTCCTTATTCACCAGTCACTAGTTTCATAACTGAAACTTCTCCCCATGCAGAGTCTGAATGCTCTATGTCCAGTTTGTCAAAATTCTCAAATAACCTGTGGTTTGCATAATAATACTGTGTTTTCCGTTTAGGAAAAAAAACATTTTGTTAACCTGTACCTTCATAACATAAAAGCTTAATCCAATTCAGGCTCTATTTCTGATATTTTGTTTCAGAGTGTCCTCACATGATAAGTGCATAGATTTCCTGTACCATACAGGGAAGAATAAGAACATGACTAAATATCCAGACTGGTGAGAAGGTAATTTCTGGAGCCAGCAAGTGTAGCCATGCGTGTGCTAAACTAAATCCAAAAAGATATCACACATGCATTGGGTTTTCTTGAATTTCACCTTGCTTAGAATTCAGAAAGACATCTGTGAATATATGAGATTCATAAGCCCAAACCTCAGGCCCGTGTTTGTCATATGAACCCAAAAGGCAGACAACCTCAGTTTTTAAGCTCAGCTACTGGAGAAAAATATGTGATTTTTGTTGGCAGGTTGTCACCATTCTGGTTTTCCTCAAAAGGTAACCAGGCTTCAACCATCCTTGCAAAACATGACTGGGGAGAAGGACAAAGCAGTCACCCAGTGAATCTGATGGGAATCCTTCCTCTCTCTTCACAATGATGGCCAGGCCCTCTCCCTGGTGCCCTAACCTAGACATTCCCACGAGAGAGACCTACCAGTGTCTCAAGAAGAGGACTTTTCACAGCAATCTTCCTCCAGAGCAGAATTCCAATATTTTGGCTTGTAAAACCTCTATTTTAAATATCATAGTATTGGCTGAGGGTAAAATAGACCATGTCCTAATTACTTTGTTCACTCTTTAGCCCTTATTTTCAGTATCCCTTTTGCAGTCAGTCAACTTCAGTCTTATGCTGCTTTTGCCTTGCAGTTGCCATGCCCTTCATGGGTGATGCCCATAATCCTTTCTGTTTGGGTGAACCTCACTTCCCTCCACATGTGCTGTTCCGCATGGCTGTGTCATTAAGAAACGTTTGCTCACTTTGCAGAGGGGCATATGGGAGGGAGGATGTGTGTGTTCCCAGTGCCACCTCTCCCCACCCTCCTTTTACAGGGCTGTGGTGGGAACGCTGCTGCAGGAAGTCGGAAAGTCAAACTTAATTCCTTCCTCTGCTTGAGGGATTTTAGGTCTGTATCGCCCACCTCCCAGGAGAGCTCCTTAACCAGTAGGTCGTAAGCTGTTCCAGGTGTTAAGGAAACTTTCCACCCTTCTGACCAAAGCTATGTCACTGTTTAGTGTGTAACTCATATGGTGAGAACGAGTGGAATTGTGACCTGAAGCCACTGACTGGAGTGCACCGCTTAGAACAAAGTGGTCTGGTTCCTAAAACATGGAAAGAGGACTGTTTCTGTAATTTACTGCAGGACTGTTCAGTGTAAAATAGAGAAGCAGGCTGAGAAACAGGGAACAAAACTGGGTCACTTCACTGAGCACTGTAAGTACTAACAGCAGCCTGGGCCAGGGAAACTTTTGGCACTGGAGGAGCTACAACTGCCTGTGTGCACAGGCACGTGCAGACCTTCCCTGTAGGCCATGGTCTAGTACAAACCATATGGTGCTCTCCTAAGAAACATGCTAATTGGCCTCATCCCTGAAAGGAATTTGAAGCTGGATCATGTTCTTACTGAGCAGAGGCTTTAGTTGATGAGCCATTGTAAAGAAACCAGAAGATCAAGTAAATAAACACACAGAGATGTAAAAGCTCTTAGCTGTGCTTTATGAGAAGGTGATGTGCAACTCTAGCTGATAAAAAGCCTGATTTCTGTGAGTTGCTTGTACTTCTGGTTTTAAAATGCCTGTAGGCTTAACAATGTCTGCAGGGGCAAAGATGGAGAAACATTAAGCATCTCAAAACCAATCAAGCTTTAGTTTAGTGTAAGTGAAGTGCTATGCTGCTCAGAACTGTGAAACTCTGGTGCTTTGGGGCCCATAAGGTCAAAAACTGCAAGCCCTAGGGAGGGTAGATAACTCATAGAGAACATGTTCTTCTCCATGTACCGTCCATCAAACTATCCATGTTGGTGTTTACATCCTGATTTGAATCTGGTGAGTGGGCTCTGACCTAATACCAGCCTTCACTAAACAGTTTTTGTTTGATTTCTTTTAAGCCTACCTACTGGACAAACTTCAGGTAAAAGAAATCCACTGCTCCAGCAGGATGTGGTGACAGTTATCTTCATTCACACAATGCCATGTACACATGGCAGACAGCCAGATACTCTTGATGTATTTAGAGTGCCAAGAAATCATTACCTCTAGTGACCTGTCTAATTAACTATTAGTCTTATGATGTACAACTTAGTTTTCCTAAGTTGTTCTTTTGCTAAAGCAGAAGTGTCATCATCTGTTGCCTCCTGCGTAGCAAATGCATTTCCTAGTCATTCTTGTTTTGAAACTACTGTAATGCAGATCAAGGGCCAGACTGCATTCCGTCTTTAGCAATATCAATAATCACTCATTCTTCGAAGATCCTGCTACTCTTTCAAGGCAATTGAGTATACAGCTCTGAGAAACCGATTAACTTTCTAATAGGAGCCAAACAGCAGAGTGAAATAATCATTGGAAATTGATTTTAAGTATTCTGAGTCCCCTTTTTCCTGGTGATTTAGCTGCAGTATGAAAAGTTGAGGTAACTCCTGCAGTTTTTTTAGATTGCATTATTACACTGGAACCTGTTTTTAGCAGAAAAATTAAAATATTTTCAAGGTAAATAAAACCTTTTACTGTACTCCCAGAAATGTTACTTCATAAAAGTCATAGACTGCTTTTCTAGACTGCACAGGAAAACAAAAAAATATAACTGTTGAAACTGGTAACAAATAATCCATGGCCAATGCAGCTACAGGAGGTTTAAGTCAAGAGAAATTTTACCATCAAGATTTAAATCAGAGGAAGTCTAAACAGGCATGATTTTCAATAATATCACTTGAAGTCATGCTGTTGGGAAGCTAGTATCACTGAGCTGACCCAACAGCAAACTTTCCAGAATATTTGTCTCAGAGATGCCACTTGATAGGCTACAGTTTTATTTATAGTATATAGTATGTGGTGCTATGAATTCAAATACATTAAAGTTCAAATCATGCAATGAGACAATGAGCTGACAATGGAGCTGAGCCTTCAGTAATCTGCCTAAATGATTAGTGACAAAGTCAGCATTATCAAAAAAAAAAAGCATCCTGTGGCAGTCACTGTGAACTGAAGTTGGCAAGGAAAATCAGGAAGCTGAACACATGCTCTGTGTTCAAAGCGTAGCCATTGCATGCCCTGCTTTAGCACCACATGGGCAACTCGTAGACATCCCAGAAACAGCTTCATAACAAAGAAGGCAATGCCAGAAAATATTTCCTGTTCCTGTTTCCAAAATCCTTTACAAGCCACCTCTGCCACTTCCCAGCTGGGATTTTGTAGGTGACTGCAGAGTGCTGGAACAGCAGTGTGGATGTGGAAATGTGGCTGGAGGGAATGGGGCTTTACTGCATCACTGTCCACCACTTCCTGACCCCAGTGCGGTCACTCTCCTCTCTTATCCTTTATGGGAACTGTTGCTCCCACACCATCTGAGGGCAGCTGTTTCCCAGCTGTCCATGGGGAATTGAAGGAACTAGGTAATTTTACAGTTTTCAGAATCACTCACTTCCTGATGTGGGATTTCCCAGGACCAACCTCTAATGCAACCCTAATGTCTTAGGAAGATGGTAACGCAATCCTGTGCATAGCTTTTGAAATGTTGAGGGTGAGATTACTAACCAGCCGCGAGTCAGAAGGGCTGCTTATGGTTAACATCTCTGTCATAATTTTCCATGTTATACATATCCAATCAGAAGTAACCCCAAGAAAGTTTATGAGATTGCCTGCTTAGAAAGATTATAGTCTTTTAATTATGTTTGTGTCATCAAATCCGGTGAATCATTGTGAGGTTTGTGTCTGCTCGTAAAAATTCCCAGCCATATCATTGGCATAGCTGCTTCTTGTATGCAAATAGAAATAAGTCATGGCATAAGACGTCTGTGTGCTGGTACAGTTGTACCCACATTGGAAAGAGTACTGATGTAAGTGTCTGCGTAATAATGACACCCAAATACAACAAAAGACCAGATGACACAGAATCTGCATGCAAAGACTAAGTCTGAATTAATGCATTTTATACTACTGTTGGCACTGTCAACCTGCGAGTAGTCTAGACCTCCTCCAGTAAGCTGCTTTCTGTCTGATTTGGATGCTTTTTGGTACTTGTGTAAGATTTTCAGTTCCGTGACTTGTGTGGATTCAGGTCAAATTGCACTGTCATAGAATCACAGAATCAGGTTGGAACCTTTGACCAAACACAACCATGTGTGAGACTTTGAGTGCCACATCCAGTCTTTCCTTAAACACCCCCAGGAACAGTGATTCCAGCACCTTTCTGGGTAGCCCGTTCCAATACCTAATCACCCTTTCTGTGAAGAATTTCTGCTTGATGTCCAACCTAGACCTGCCCTGGCACAGCGTGAGGCTGTTTCATCTCATCCTGTCTCTGGTTGCCTGAGAGAAGATATGAACCCCTACCTGTCTCCTGTCAAGGAGTTGTAGAGAGCAATAAGGTCTCCCCTGAGACGCCTTCTCTTCTGGTCCCTCAGCTGCCCCTCATCAGACGTGTGCTCCAGACCCTTCCCCAGCTTCATTGCCCTTCTCTGAACGTGCCTCAGCACCTCGATGTCTTTCTCCTAGTGTGCAGCCCAAAACTGGACACAGCAGTCAAGATGTGGCCTCACCAATGCCGAATACAGGGGAAGAATCACTTTCCAAGTCCTGCTGGTCACACTGTGTCAGACACAGGTCAGGATGCCATTGACCTTGGTCACTTGGGCATACACTGACTCATGTTCAGCCACAGTCAACCATCACCCCCAAGTCGTTTTCTGCTGAGCCGCTTCCCAGCCACTCTTCCCTCAGCCTGGAGTGCTGCATGGGAGTAGTACTATCCAGCTTACACTCATTTATGTAGATGTATTATATCCCCATGAAAAAGTATTTTTATTGGTACTATACACATGCATTTTTTCTGAGTTTACCTACACATGGTCCTGATGGTAAACCTCTTACAGTTTACATTTACAAAGAATTTACTTTACCTAAAATGTACTCTTAGACTGAAAGGGCCAGGTTCAGAAGTGATACATAAAGGGCTAAATGGATATGAACCCAAGCAAAAAATAATAGGAGTTTAAGGATTGTGTCTTCTTGTTGAATATGCCCCAGATATTTGACATTATAATGACATGATGTCACTTGGGGCCTCTTCCAAAATTGGTCAAGAGCTGCTGAAAGTGATACAAAGTTTATTTGCCTAAATCAAGTGGAAAAAAATTGAATTTCTTTTAAAGTACTTAAAAATGGGCATCCCATGACCCATGCAGAGCCAGAGGAGAAGTCTAGGGAGCTAATTGGATTCCAAGGAGGGGAGCCATGGGGGTTAGAGAGAAAGTTGTCTGTATACTATCTGCATTGCTACAGAATGGAAATTTTTCTTAAACCATGGATTACACCTGTAATTTGGAAATTGAAATACTTTTGAAGTATATCATCTCTCTTCTTGTGAGACTGTTTTATTCATTGGTACTGCAGCATTTAAATCTTGGTATTAGGTAGCACCAAGAGTGCACTTACTGAAGAGAGTTCCCAGACACCTGGAAGCCAGAACTGAGCCTGAAATTCTTCCTTCATATATGTAATATATATGTATTTCTAGCTTGAAAAATTTCTTTATTTTCTCTTGAGGGAAAAAAAACCAACCTTTTTTGATTTGGGTTTTTTTTTGGGTTTTTTTGTAAGCGATGCTCTGTCATGGTATCTGTGAACTTGGTGTGTTTTTCTTTGACTTCAGTGAGGTTTGAATCCTGTGCATTTTCAAGTTTGCCTAACCTCTCATAATCAGGGAACATTTTTCATACAATTCAAACCTAATACAAGATGTCTGTTATTCAGATGGATTAATTATCAAAGGCTTCATAAAAGAAAGTCCTTACAAAAAGAGATGTGAAGGGAAGGAGAGAGTCTTAACAATGAGGGGGGGAAAGGTAGTCTTTGATCATTTTGATAATAACATGTGATAGTACTGTAATGCCTGGAAAATGACAGTTCTGTTCAACCATAATGAAATGTTCAAATGTTTCAAATAGCATGGCATCTACTTTTCCTTCTCATCCAGAAAAGTATATGTATGTACATTCAGACTAATGTTCTTCCCTCTGCTTCAGTAGAAGCACAGAAAATTTACTGCTGATGATTAAAACATGATGTCTGACCAAAGTTCCTTCCATCATTATCATTATCCTGAATGAGAGAAAAAACCTAATGCTACTTGCCTGGGTTTTGGAGACACCCCATACCTACGTGTAGGAGACGTTGGTTGAGTTGGTGCACTAGTAAGACTGGAAATCAATGCATTTTGGACTCTGTCATACCCCTGACTCTTTAAGCAACATCTGAGAATTGCTTAAATACTTGGTATATTGGGTAATAGACTATATCACTGTGTTACCTGACAGATGTGAAATGAGGTTTCACATATAATAATCTCATTTCTATTAAGTGTGATTATAAGACTTGCCATTGGAAAAGAAAGGTGATCTCTGGTTCAAGAACTGATCAAGAATCTGAAGCATTCTCTCTCTGCCTTTGTTTACCTTCTGTAAATAAGGAGGATATTCTATTTTTATTGTCAGTGAAGAAATGCTTCCGCAGCATATTTTGTATGTACCTTAATGCAAGTTTGAGCAGAAATACAAGTAATAATTACTTACAAAACGTATCCAAATCCTGTTAAAGTCAATGAAAATGCTCTCAATGACTTTTCCAAGGGTGGGATTGGCTCTTGGTGCTTTTAAATGGCATTGATATCTTTAGGTAGAAGCTTATATTGATGTTTTTACCCAAGTTCTGATGTTTGCAAAGGGTTCGTGCATTTAACCGATTGTTACCTATGGGTGTAAAAATTTATTTTAATGATTCTTTTTCCTCTTCCTGGGCAGGATTTATGTGGGCATCATTCATGTGATACTTTGGGAATGGCAGACGTTGGGACCATATGCTCTCCTGAGCGCAGCTGTGCAGTGATTGAAGATGACGGCCTCCACGCAGCTTTTACAGTGGCTCACGAAATTGGTATGCAGTGCCTTTTCTGTTCCCTTGCCAAATCAAACACTTGTAACAGCTGCATTAGTAACCAAAATACTTTGCAATTAATTCCAGATTTCCCCTGGTCCAGATACTCACTTGGGGATTAAGGCTGTATACATATGCACTTCAGGGTTAACTAATAAGGGATCAGAAGGCAAGTGAAGGCGCACAGTAGGTGTTTCCTTTCTGACAGTGTCGTTTCTAAGCAGTAGTTGATGTGAAAATTCAAAGGCTGCTGCTACTGTTAGTGTCCAAAGATGTCAGTAGATGCCCCTCCCAAGAAAGCATTTGGCCCATCTATTGTAATTTGCCTCCATTTAGTGTATACAGAGTGGAAAATAGCTCACATTTTTTAACTATTTGCGTGCTCAACTGTTAGAAAGCTTTTTTTTTCTTAGGACAGTGTATTACCTGCAGAGAAAGGCTTTTATGGAAAAAAAACTCCGTAATTCTAATATTTTTCTAACTTCATGGAAATTCCACCTTTATGGAACTAATATGAATACTGTAATAAGTGAAATGGTATTTAGGTGATAAAGGTTTGGTCAAAAATCTGTTTAATTTTGTTTCGGTTTCCACCTCAGTGCACAGCAATTGAATTAGAAGCCTTACATGTACCCTTCAGAAGGATTTAAGATAGAATTAGTGACAGAAGAAAGTTTATGTTCTGGGATATTACCTCTGTCATGCTATATTCCATCAGAGTGACTGCTGCCATCTTGATTATGTTTAATTTACTGATGTTTTATGAACTGTGTTCCCTGGAAATATATTTGCTATAAGAGATACTCACTTTGGTGAGTGAACAGCAATTTAAAAGTGGAGAATGTTCTTTTTTTTCTCTTCTTTTTTTTTTTTTTTCCCAACATTCTTGGAAGGAAATAACAAGGAAAGGAGAACTTTCAGAGAGAACCAATTGCTGAATTGCCTTACACCTCATGCCAAACCAAAGTAAAGTTTGCTTTGGGAGTATCATTGCAGTAGTTCAATTTTCAAGTAGCTAGCAGGTAGAGCCCAAGAGCTGCATGCCTTACATATACCTCTGGCTCAGCAGAGGTCACTAAGTTTGTAAAAGCAGCTGGTGTGTGAATGACCTGACTCTTCAGTAATAAGTAAACCTAAACCTACTTCTCCTATGGAGCAACGAAGAAATTAAGTCAGTAGTGGCTGGAGAGGGGATCGTGTGTTGCATGCAAACATAAAATGTGGCAGGACAAGTCTCCCAAACAGAAATGTTATTTTAATAAACAGTAATGTAATTATAAAAGAAAAAACCCTGTTAAATCAGTAATTCAGAGCATTTGGAGATACAGTATCTCAAATACAGATTCACATTGCATGTGTTTAGAGGCTCCAGATGTGGATGCTGTGGAGCCAATGACCCATCATGAACCTGGTGATGCACCTGGGACGAACAGATTGCAAACTCAGTCTGTCATTCAAAGGCCAGTCTGCTGGAGGGGTGCTTGGATCCTCTTGCATCCAGCAATGTTGCCTGCTGCTGAGGGTTAGTGGGCATTGGTGAGGCTGGCTGAGGAACCATCTTGTGATGCCAGTGTATGTGGTGTGTGAAGAGGTGAGTAATGTGCCTCCACTAGCATTTTATCAGTGATTTTTAAGCAGATTAAAAATGAATCAGTAAAGAGAGGGGTGAGCAGTAAACATATATATTGTTACCCTGAGTGCCACACAAAGAAAATATAAACTACGGTGAATTATTTTTGGTGATCTAGAATAACATTTTTGAAAAAGACCCATTTTCATACCTAGACATTTACAGGAATCCATAAAAACTGTAATTTTCAATGTGAAAAAAGCATGAATTGAAATGAATAAATAAGTACCCAAACGGACTTAAAACCTCTAGTTTGAGGCTGTTTAAAATAACATCCTTTTTTTTTTTCTCCTCACCAGAAGTTTTTAAGAAAGGAGGGGTGTCAGGTCACAGAATGATCTTTGTGTGTGTGGCCTGAAGTGGGAGAAGTTGAGAAGAAAACACAGCTAAAATTGCTTGAGTACTTAAATCAAAGGTCAAAAAAGGATGAAAAATAAAAGTGTGGCATGTATACCCTTTATTTAAGCACTTTGAGGAAAACCTTGCTTTATTTTATTTGGAGACCAGATTTCTTCCTACAATCCAGAAATCTCAGAGTTCCTGTCCTGTGGGCAGGGTGCAGCTTTAATGTTACAGCGGCTTAGTTACTCAGTAGAATTCACATGGCAACGTAAGTGATGCCCTGCAAATCAGAGGGGTGCTAAGGGCTCTTGAGATGTACCTTTCTGTCAGTAGGAAGATCAAGGTGAGCCACTAAGTGAAATCACAGTCACTCTCTGCAGTTTTTTAAGTAACCCTCTTGCATGTGCATGGGGAGCAGATACAGCATCATTAACATGGACTTGATCTGCAGAATGGCTGTGTGTCCTCACTTTAACTTCCAAGGGGACATAAAGACGCTTGTTTCCTCTCTGGAGGATTGAAGAGCATTTTTCAGGATCAGATTCTTTCTCTGGAAGGCAACCAAAGTAAACTGAACTGCAGCTCTACCAAGCAGGACAATGCACAGCCCAGGGATTTTGGTTGGATTCCTGCATAGGAAGCCCAAAAAGCAACCTGTTTACTGAGTAAAGCCTGCTGCTTCTGTTGCCAGGTTTTCTGTCACATATGTGTAAGATATTTTACTTCTTTCAGATAAAATAGATGGATTTTGACCAGTGGTTTTTGAGGGTAAGAGTATGAATGAGCACCAAAGCAGGCAAAATTTCCAAAGGTTTGTAAAGGAGAATACAGAAAGAAATAGATGCAACCAAATTCTTGGTCCAACTTATTAGCTGACACTAAGAGGTGGAGATCTGTATTTAAAGCTTGATGAGGCAGGACCTGAATCTTGTCCTATTTGTGTGGGGAAATCAGTAATAGTTTGTCTCCAATGTTAAATGCAAAAAATTACAATAATGCAACAAAACACAGGAGGAAACCTTGCAACTTTGAAGGTGATAATACAATTTCTCCCCAGAATAAAGGGAAACAGTGCTAATACCTTGTGTTATTTTTAAATCACAACCTATCAACACATCCATCCACTAATAGTAAATCCATATTTGGCTGTTTCTTATCAGAGGACATGCTGTTATCATGTTGGACATCAGTAACTTTGTTTTCACAAAAATAGTCTTCTGGATTCTTGCCTGAAATCATCAGTTCATCATCACGTTGTGGCATATGGATGCCGTTTTTAACTTTTACCAACTCCTTCAGCTGCACCTCCATAGCTTTGCAGAGCTATCTGAGCTTGCTTAGGCACAGGATTCTCCAAGTCTTTGTTATTGTCAGCCTGCTGTCTGTAAAAAAATGTTTCCTTACCTCATGCACTTCTCTGCTTCATGGGGAGAAAGGCATTGAAGAACCTATTATTGCTCATAATCTCAACATTTATTTTATTTTTCCTAGGTCAGCACTAGCAGGAAACAAAAATGACTAGATTCTCAGTCCAGTATTCTGGACTTTTGGGTTGGAGATTTGTTGCTTTTACAGTGTTGAATTATAAGCCAGCCTTTGAATCTCCCGAAGATAAGCGTGATCCAACATCACCAACAGAAACAATCAGTTTGAAGTTGCATTTAACTTATTTTGTGATGGAATATTTTCCATGTTTAGTAGCCTGGTGGTGCATTTTGAGGTGCAGTGATGGTCAGTAGTTTCTGCTGATTGGCTCCTCTTATGCTGGAGTCCCGCATGCTTTGGTACAGTCAGCCCACCATCCTAAACTGTTTGTCAGAAATGCAAAATGCATTTGAAAAACACAAAATGAGAAGAGTTTAAGAAGACATAAGCGGAACTACTGCTTGTTTTATCAGTAAGTAATTTCCCCAAATCACAAAGGAATTGTCAAGGAAAGCCAAGTATCAAATTTGTTTCTTGAGTTTTACTCTAAATACAAAAGCATCCTTCCTGCAGTCTTCAAGCAGGCAAAGCTCCAGTTTAGTTCAGTGAGGGTTACATGGGTCTAATAGCTTTAATTATATGTATCTTTGTTCTTTTCATCAAGCTTGAAAAACTTTTTTTTAGAGGAGATCGTACAGAAAAAGTGCTGCTTTTTGCTCAGTAATAATGTCCATTTGACCTTGTGCAATGTTCGTATTCCTCTGTTGCACAAACACTCTGACAAGCTATTACTCCTCCTGTCCTCCTGAGTAATATGGTTTACTGATGTTCTTTCCAAGTTTTTTTTTTTTTCGATACAGCTTTAGTATTGCTACGTGGAACTAATTAAATCATTGTTCATTAGTTTTCTTTTACATGTGACTTAAGGTCAAAGGGTAGGATAAAAGCAACCTTCAAGTATGTTTAAAAAAAAAAATGTTTCAAGAATTTACGTAATAAATTATTCTTTGTGTCCAGCTGGGGACAGCACAAGGGGTAATGGCCTTAAATTCCAGCAAGCAAGATTTACTTTAAGCATTAGCCAAAATCATCTAACCAGGACAGTTAAGGGCAGAAATTAATTGCTTGGGGAGGCTGTGAAATCTCCATTACTGGAGGTTCACAGGAGTTTTCTGGCTAAAATAGCTGTGGCTTAGGGGACGATGATCCTGTCCTAGGGCAGAGGGATGCACTAGATGCCTTTGCAAGGTCTCTGCTGAGCTTCATTTTCCGTGGTTATGTGAAGTTATCACAACTTCCTCTGCAGCTGTACCATGTAATACCTAAAATCAAGGAACTGCATAGAAACTAAAACTAGAAAATCACAGAGTCGTAGAATGGTTTGGGTTGGAAGGGACCTTAAAGATCATTTAGTTACAGCCCCCTGCCATGGACAGGGTCACCTTCCACCAGACCAGGTTGCTTCAAGCCCCATCCAACCTGGCCTTGAACACTTCCAGGGACGGGGCAACCACAGCTTCTCTGGCAACCCGTGCCAGGCCCTCACCACCTTCACAGGGAAGAATTTCTTACATAGGTAAAATAATGTGTTTAAATCTTTTTCAGCATTTGCCACCACTGAGGACAACAGTGTCATGAGCACCATCAGCAGAACGTAGTGCTTTTTTAAGGAACACAGTTTACTGTAAATAAGCCATTTTAGAAGTGAGGTATCACTCCTGGCATCTCTGATTGAGTGGTTCACTGAAATACATCAAAATACCATTTGGCTGAATTTTGAGGAGATTGAAGTTATTTATTCAGAGCCTTAGCCTGAGTTGCAGGCCTATATGGAAACACTTGTAACCTTTATAGCAAACTACAATTCTGGCCCTGCTTCAGTAAAAAATGAAACTGGGAACAATGTGAATGATACTTACAGTGTAGTATTGCTTTTGATGGCATTAGAACAGTCAAAAAATATTCCCATTCCATAATTGACCACATGTGCTCATTTTGTGTACACTCAAAAGTAACTAAATACAGTAATCTTTTCCACTGTTGAACATGTAGCCCTTTGATTTCAAGGCTGTCGAGATAAAGCAGATAAAGATGAGCTTCAGACTTGACAGCTACAAATCTTTTGTAGCCTTTAATTTCAAGGGGGATACATTGCCAAGGGCACAGAATCTCATAGCCACATGAAAAAACAGTGAGGGCTGTCTGACTCTTGTATTACGTTTCCTTCATGACAGATGAAGTTTAGGTAAATATGTATGTAATCATACCATTTTAAAACAACAAAAAAGAGACAGAGTACGCTCATCCGAGTCTTCTATGATGGCATACATCAGGAAAATTGCTTGATTCCTTCCCTTTGAACCTTTTTCAAACTTTGGTTAACTTTTGCTTGCAAAAGCTCTTGAATTAAGTCTTCATGAACATATCCCTTTTGATTAAGAGAAAAGATGGGCAGTCAAAGCTAAACCTTCACAAGAGGTGAAGGTAGGGCAGAAAATTGAGCTGATGCTTCAAAGAGCAAACACCAGTTGTATAAAAGGTTGCTGTTTGTAAAAATTCTTGGCTTGCCCAACAATATTTTTATTAACTTGTAATGTTATATAAAGTATGTAATTGTTCCACCTGCAGCAGACGTGGTGCTTAAAGCAAACCTTACTTGATGAAGGCCAGACAGTCTGTATGGATCGATGGATAGACTGAAATTGATATCCTGTAGAAAAATATAATCCTCAGATTCTGAATATGCCTGAGCTTTTTTTTTAGTGTACCTTTTTTTTTATCTACCATGCTTTTAAGTTTGAGTAGATTTGATATCTCTGCCTTCTAATGCCTGTAAGGTGGTTCCGACAGAGCAGTGAGGAGGTGAAGGGCCAAGTTCTCAACCAGAGGCTTCAGGAAGTGACTCAGACAGAGCACTAGTATTGACTGAGTTTTCAGAGGTTTTCTAGAGTTGTGCTGACCTCTGTGTACATGTAACCTCATGAAGAATCAGATTCAACAAAGCTACACTTTAAGAAGCTGCTATGGATCCTGAACATCAGAACATAAAGCCTATGTGTAGAGTGAAACACCAGTATCTCTGCAACCATAGAGGAGTTGAGAATAAAACATATTTTGTCTAATGTTTCAGAACAGTCTATCAAAAAATATTTCAAGGATATGGTTCAGTGGTGGACTTGGCAGCGTTAAGTTTATGGTTGTACTCAGAGGTCTTAAGGGTCTTTTCCAACATAAGTGATTCTATGATCCTAAAAGAAGTTGCGTTCAGCCTTCCAGGCTGCAGGGAAAAGTAGGGATTGCCTTCCTCCTTAGCAGGTAGATACTGCCAATATGATCATGTAGTTTTTGTGGGGAAAGTACTTCTAGTACAGAAAGGAAGGCAGAATTATCCACAGCAGGCAGTGCAATTTTAAAATTTCTGCACTATGTACTCTCCAGGAGTGTGTTCGTTTACCTTTACCTGCCATGAATTATATTCTTTGCAGGTTACTCTGAGTTGAAAAAGGTGTGAAATAGGTGTCACCATCTCCCACTCTTTCATTAATATTTATCTTCTACATGCCCCATTAATTAGTACAGCAGATGTAGTGTTGGACCTCCAGGGCCACATCTTTTTAATGATTATTTGATCTTTGTGGACACAGTGGTCTTTGATTGCCTCGTCTGCATTGTCTGGGCAGAATGTTGCTTGCAAATTGCCTGTCTGATGGGGTGATGTATCTGTGATCTTCCACAGAAGTCTGTTACAACAAGCCATTCCAGCACGAGTTTGTTTTGTGTAAAGTCTGCAGCACTGGTGTATGAATATCTGATTGTGGCTTTTTTTATGTCTGCTCCTGAAAAGAAGCTGCACTTTAGGCTATTGTTTCATTCAGTCTGAAGAACTCTTTTAAGCCAGAAATATTAAAAACTGCCTCTGGGCTGGAGATTTAAAAGAGAGAGTGATTTTTTTTTATTCTTTTTTGTTTCATAAGTGATTGATAGCAGTTAAATAAAAGAAAATTGGGAGGAAAGTTCAAGGATGAAGAAAGATGAATAGCCAGTTTTATATTCTATGCAATTTTTTTTGTAAGCTTGTGTAATACAAATCACTTCTGTAAAAAAAACAACTTTATTAATAGTTACTGCTTAAGTCCATAATTTTTTGTGCAAAATTCCCATGAATTTCAGGGGATTTCTAAGTTATATCACAATGAAGGTCTTAACAAGGGAGTAACATGCTCATGCAAGTTAGAAAAACAGTACATGTCAAAAGAAATGGTTTTATTTTGAAAGAGTTACCACATTCAATCTTCGTGTACCAAAGGAGAGAGTGGGAGGCTAATACAGAAGATATGGGCTGGTGATTAGACCAAGGAATGTTGAGCCAGGAGCTTCCTGAATCCTGATCCCGTGAGAGCCAGTGACTCACTGGGTAACCTTGGGCAAATCACTTGACCTTCTTCTGTACCCCAGTCATCCCAGCTGAAAATTAGGTGAAAGGCATGACCTCACTGGAAAACACATGCTTCATCAGAGCTGAGCTTTTCTAAGAAAACAAATTACAATGCCTGCAGCATTTTTTAGCATGCTGTGTCACTTTGCATGTGTCTTGTGGTCAGATTGAGTGCAAGAGCTGTGCTTTGCCATGCTATTCAGTTCAAGCACTAGAGATCATAAACAAGATTGTTGGCATTTTTCCAAGAGAGCCACCATTATTTGTGCTTTAGGAAAAGCTGAGTTTGCATGCTGTACATTGTGGACACTTTGTTTTCTTGCTTCTTACGCTTGAGAAAAATGAAAATTAATAAGATTAGAGTAATTTTGTGTGCTGTTCACTCAGAGACAGTCTACAGATAGTCTAGAACTATATATTAAGCAAAATCAGAAATGTCCAAACTTCAAGAAGCGTTTGGGCAACACTCTCAGGGGCCATGGTGTGATTCTTGGGACTGTTCTGTGCAGGGCTGGGAGCTGGACCTCAGTGATCCTTGTTGGTCCGTTCCAGCTCAGGAAATTCTGTGATTCTCTTTTGCTTCCCAGTGCTCTTGGGAATGAGATAGCTGCAGTCCAGTGTGCTCCACCACACATCCAGCACAGCTCTAGTGCACTCCTGTTTTCCCTGAAGACCTATTTGTGTCCTGATACTTAGGATTGAAGTTTTAGCTGACATGTCGTAATTGCTTTGGAGTATTCCCACCTTATATTAGGAATATACATCCCATTCCTACAAGGCATAAGAATTCCTTTTGAACCCACTGCAAGTATTATTTCCTGTTGGGCTGTAGCAGGTGTTGGCCTTCAGTAATATTAGGGTAGGGAACCCTGTGCAGGAATACAGACAGTGCAGGTGAGCTGGGATCCAGGGGCTGATGTCTGCTGTTGGCTCGTCTTGCTTCAGAATCTGAACAGGCCGAGCCACACCAAGAGCCCCTTGCAGATGATGTTCCAAAATATACTCCAGTCCAAAGCAAGCAGATTGCTGTCATACCACTTTCAGCAGTTTACTGAAGTAGTTACAGTTTGTCTCCCACCAAGGGAAGAAGGAAGGCTGTGAGAAAAGGGCATCAGTCCACTTAGGTGGTTGGTCTTTTTTCAGTTTGGGACAGAACCAATTCACAAGAAGGCTAACTGCTTTTCACTTCCATGAGGACAAAACCTGCCTCCTTGCCATCTGTTTCTTTCACCATTTTGTGCATTCCTACAGCATAACTTAACTAAACACCATCCTGCTGGTAAAATTATATTATGTCATTTTCACTCAGTGGGAACTGTCAACACCAGTAAGATGCTTCATTAAGTAGAAAACATCAGATGATCTACTAACCCATTCTCAATCAGTCATTTTACACAGCTGCTGGGAGCCCTTTCTTTTTTTCAATAGCATAGTTTGACATTCATAGCAGTACAAAATGGTGTGGTGCTAAAATTTGCATTCTTTTTAAAAGCCTTCTTTGTAAGATTTGTATTCCTTAAGTCTGCTTTTGTCCAGAGCATTCTCTGAAGTTCTGCTTACATACAGGATCACTTGAAGGATCACCTGTTTCACTTTTCACTCAAGTTCCTATGAAGGGAAGTACCCCAACAGTACTTGCCAGAAATCACCCTGATGTCCTGAGCAAGATGTGATAATAACTACATGTTCATGCATACAGGAGGTGATAGGGGAGAAACTTTTTGAAGTGGGAAGTGTCCCTTCTTGAATTTGGGGATGCAAAAAGATGAAGGGCACAGGTGGTGAAGTACTTTATTGCTCTCACTCAAAAGAGCATAACTTAGCTAGGCACTATTTAGAGATCACAAAGCCCTGTGATATTTTAAATTTTGACTCCTTTTAATGAAATGCAAAACCAGCTTTAAGCATCATTGGAAGTTTTTTATATGCTCTAATGCTCTTTAAATCTCGTAAGAAGGCCTTAAAAGGCAAAGTGAGGACAGAGAGAAATTTAGATTGGGATAATTAGGATTTTTAGTTTCCATGAAATCGTTTGAAAGTTGCATGCGCAGTATTTGTATGCATGCAAAGTTAACTGGCAAATCATTTTAACTGGCAAATCAGTATGGAGAGCTAAAATCCATATATTTAATGTTATAAACAGCTATTATCCTCACTAACGTCATTGGTGGCTAATTTAGAAGCTGACAGTTTTGGAAATTCTTTGCTACTTTCTGCTGCTTTCCTTGTCAGGATTTTTTTAGAATTATTTCTGAAACTTTTAAACATAACAAGAGAGATTTACAAATACTTTGGGAAGCTTCTCCTCAAAAAGCTGAAGTGTGCCAAGTAAGTGTCTTAGTTCGCATCATGCATTAGAACAATGGCCTGATTTAATATGACAAAGTAGAGGCCATTAATGAGGTGTGTCCTCAGTTCACCCCCTTTTTCACTGTAAAGTATAGAAGATATGCTGCACTCTAATTAAAGGTGAAGCCAGTAGCTTGACACTTTCCAGAAGATGACCCTATTTCAGATTCCTGTGCTTTTGCCAGAGTGTTTGGGATGAAATGTTCTGTGCTGAATAGTTGACTGAGAAGCATTTAATGTTATTTATTTACTCTGAACTTCTTCACAAAGACTGTCCAGCATTTTCTGAGAGGGAGACTAAATTATAATCAGGTTATGAAAAAATTTTCAATCTCCCTGCATGAAGTGAAGAACTTGAAATTTGACTTCAAGCTTCCTCATATCTGAAGGATTTTTTTTCTATATGAAGGAGGAAAAAGAAAGGAAGGAGAACAATTTTGGTCCACAATTCAGCAGTTTTATTTTCTGCAGTCACTGTGTCTCTCAAGGCTGAGAGGGAAGGAAACTAAACTGCCCTTAGGATGGGAAGGTGGAGCAAGCTAAAGCACAATGCACTGCCTGGCCTGCTCCAGGGGCATTCACATTGCATGGCTGTAGGATCTCCACAGTTTGGTGTGGTGAGATCACGTTGCTCTGACATTAGGTAGTCTAAGCTGAAATTGCTCACAGATTGCACTGCAGGAGGAGCTGGGCCTGAAAAGCACATGTAGGAAAGGCAGAGAGGGGCCTTTTCAGAACTAGAGAACACTGAAAGAATGCACTAGGTAGCAGACAAACTCAGAGGTGCCCAAGTTGTGTATTTGGAAGCATCAGCATTAATGAGGATGTGAATATGAGCATTGTATTAAGTCTTTAATTATGTGCTCACATGGACTATCCTTACATAAAAGGAGCAGTTCTGAAAAGTGAAGTACAGTTATGCAAGAAAGGGATTTGTATAGAGAGCAAACTTCTGTCTTAAGGGAGGAGGGACTGTTGGAGAGTGGTACCAGAGGCTGTCAAGGTTAAGAAACTTTAATTCTTCCCTGTGTAGTCTGAATGCTTCATATCACAGAATTCTGGGTAGAATGTTGATCAGTCTGAAAAATTAAGTTCTCCAGTTGCTGGTTTGTGCTCAACTGTTATTCATGTCCTGCACTGAACACGTATTGTGTGCCATGTGATGTTATTCAGTCAAACTCTTCAGATCAATCCTCCAGGTTTTTTTATTCACCAAGAGCTGTTTACTACCAAGCTGATGACTTAGAAATGAAACTCCTTTTCCACTGAGAGAGCCTCATTACCTTATTTCACAAGTATGCTGCAGTGAAGTAATTTCTACAACTATGAGCACTCTTGGGACAGTAAATGTAAAAGCATTTTTCCTGCAACCTTCGAGCATACAAGTTGTCTCAGAGGAGATTGCTCTACGGAGGCTTAAATCTAACCAGCATGGCATTTTCCTGCTGGCTGGGCTAATTGTTTGCAAATATTTCTGTTCAGTTGGTTGGTAGTATGTGCCTATTGAAGTGAACAGATTCAAGTTAAATATAAGAAGGTGGCTGAAACTCCTGAACGTCTCTGCAAAGCAGAGTGTGTGTGGTCCTGATTTAAATGAGGGGCTGTGCTGCACATTGAGGGGTCTGTCAACAAAAGCCAGGGGATAGGCCTGAAGCCTTCTCCTGCTTAGGTTAGCAGAACACTGGTGAAATGAGCTACAAGGACTTATTTAATGTCAGCAGAAAATGGTTCTAGTTATATTACTACTAGGTATGTGTTGAGGTTCATTAACTTGTCAGTTCTGCCCACAGTCCTCAGCTGTGAGGTGTGACCTGGTGCTCCTCTGCTTTAGCACGAATACAAGGTCAGCGATAACACGGTGTAAAACATCAGCCAAAAATAACATCAATTTTGCGTTTCCTGAAGACACTCATTGTCACTGCCGGGGACTTTGG
Organism: Formicarius rufipectus; assembly: GCA_013399695.1. NCBI lineage: Eukaryota > Metazoa > Chordata > Aves > Passeriformes > Formicariidae > Formicarius > Formicarius rufipectus. The sequence goes on along the minus strand of VXAU01002141.1, from coordinate 950,276 downwards.
CAAAGTCAGAGGCAGTCCTCCTTGGCACAGTAATCGCTGATGCATCAAACCCTCAGACTGTGACACTTCCACAGAAGTTGCTCTGTAGATTAGAAATGATGCACTGAATATTTGGTTACTCTGTCAGAGAAATACATCAGTTTGACATCGTAATCTTAGTACTGAATTATTTTGCTCAACACCAGCATTTGTCTTAAATAAAGTTGTCATCTCTTCAGAGTACATCTTTATGTAGTGCTATATCAGACTGAAACTTGATGTGTACCTGCTGATACTCAGCTATGTCTCTGTGTAGTATAAAAATAGCATTATCTGGCCATGTATTGTAAAGTAGGTTCCCCTGTCTGAAACAAACAAGCCAAATTCTTGCACATAAAAGACACCAGAAAGTAGACATACTTTTGGTGTGAAAGTTTGATTCATTATGTGTTTGAAGCAATGTACTTGTGATACTGCATTGCAGTAGCAATTAGCAACAGTAGTAACAGGGCAAGGAGCATGAACTCCCATCATTATTAACCCAGGTCCCTTGAATAAATTCTTACTTGCATTTATTAGGCATTACAGGGCCTTTTATTCAAAATAGAAGCTCTATATGAATGATGTTGGTAAATGTGTGCACATCAGGGGAAGAGCAAAAAAAGATAAATGCCCTCTTCCTTCTCCTTCCCACCTCCCCTCCAGTGAGGATTCAGTAGCTGCAGAAGACAGACTGGCTCTTCTCAGGCCACACTGCTACAACTGGGACTGACAGATCAAGGTCCTCTTGGCACTTTTCCTGTAGCTCCATCCTTTGGTCAGGAACCCGGCGTGTAAGTAAGGCTGCCAGATGATACCTTGGTTTCTTTCACAGAATAGAAACTCTGATTTCTGACATCCTGTTAAGGTTTTAACACAGACTTGTGGCCTGACAGCTACTTTCCTAATCTCAGATATTGCTTGCCAGTGAGTGCTGCCTCCATCTCTTTCCTCCAGAGTTCTCTCCCAAAGCAGATAAAAACCACACAACAGCAAGTTTATAGGAGGAAAATGGGTAGAATGTGCTGATTTTCTTCTTTTTCAGTCTGTACCATAGTTATTATTACTATTGTCGTGCCTATGACTGTGGATATCAGAATATGTTATCCTGCCATCAGTGTCCCTACTTGTGTCACCTAACAGCTAGTCTACAGCAGTTATACCAAACTATGAAGCAGCAAGGCTTTTAGTTATTGCAGAATAACACAATATGCCTCTTTCAGGGCTCCAGGTTTGATTCTCTGCAGTGGCTTTGATAAGTGGTCTTTGTCCTTATTTTTAAAGCACTCTTGGTCTAGCCCTGGATATCAGATTAATCATCTCCTGCCCTAGGTGCTAAGTTCAGGCTTGGGGTCTCTGCAGCTTTATGCCAATTCGTTCCCATTCATTCTTCTACCTCTTGGATAGTAAGTTGGCTGTGAAATGATCTAGCACAGGTATGGAAAAGTTAAACCTGATGTTTGCATAGCAAACAGGATTTGTTACCTGCAGTCCATCATTTTTGCCCAGAGAGGAGAGAAGATGGGTATCACTGATCTACAAGAGAAGTTCACAGAATCATAGAATAACCTGAGTTGGAAGGGACCCAAAAGGATCATCAAAGTCCAGCTCCTGGTCCTGCACAGAACAGCCCCAACAATCCCTGCATGTGCCTCAGAGTGTTGTCCAAATGCTTCTTGAACTCTGCAACTTGGAGCTGTCACACAAGAACTTGTGTAGCACTAGACTGAACTCCCCTGGACATAAAGGATTTTTGCAAGTTCCACCATCTGCTTCTTTGTGCACACGTTATTTTGTTTCTCAAGTATAAATATCCAGTACCATATACATTTATAATTAAAACCCAGCAAAACTTATGCCCTAATCAAAACAAACTAAAAAAAAAAGTCCTCACAAAAAACAAGACTCTACATGGAAGAGACTGATAACATCATCCAAATTGTGTGATGCATTTTATATTATAGAGGGTACTTGCACTTAAGCAAGGTGTGCATTTGAAGAATTTATTTAAAACTGTTTGTCTAAGAATTTAATCCAAGAGATTGTTTGGTTGCATCATAAATACTTTGATTTTTGTCCATTTAAAAAGATAGTGCACCACCTTTCCAGACAGTTGCGGAACACCTTTAGAGAGTAAAGTACTAGTGTTTCTTGCTGAAGATGATTTGGAAAAACAGTAAGAACTAAACTGTTGTCTAATAGAATAATACAGTTCCCTTTAGCCTCCATCAGGTTTCAGTTACTGCAGTTCAATGACATGTCCGCTGATGGCATTATTTCTTTGCTATATATAATGGTGTAAACTGTCACAGCTTTTTTGTTGGTTTTTGTTTTTTGAGTAGATAGCACATTTCAAGTGCCCTGCTTTGGGCTGCTCTTCAGAATTTGAGAATGGATTATACAATTCATTTTGCCATGACTGTGAGCTCCAGCTGGTAAATTCTGTTATGGATAGTCATGTAATTTTTGTATTTGTTTCGTATCTATAGGGCACTTACTTGGGCTTTCCCATGATGACTCCAAATTTTGTGAGGAGAACTTTGGCTCCATGGAAGACAAGCGTCTGATGTCCTCCATTCTGACCAGCATCGATGCTTCAAAACCCTGGTCCAAATGCACTTCAGCAACTATTACAGAATTTTTTGATGATGGTCATGGTATGTATTATCACACCTTGTGTCAGCTACATATTGGCTTTTACTGTGTTCTGATTTTTAAATAAGAACATTTTATGGCTGTTTGTTCACTCCTTAGTCATCTTCAGGACTATCTTAGAAATGTTTGCAAAGCAAGGCAACAGTCTAAAGGCTTTACAGAGTCTCACCCTCCCTCCAATGGTTCTAATGAAAAAGAAAAGAAAGAGTGGTGGAGTGCAAGTTGGCAATACTTTGGTTTGGAAAATGGAGATGTTTATTTAAAAGCATGAAATTAGTCTTGTCTTCCCAAATGCCACAGATAAGAGCTCAGAGGGTCTTTTAAACAGAGAACTCAAAGAAAGGGCTTTTTACTAACAGAAATTAAAATGGGTAATAAAGTCTACGTAGAGTTGGACTACAGAGATGAGCTCTTGTTACCATTAATGACATTTATTATGTTTATAATGCTGTTATATTTGTAATGCCATGGTATTGTGTTTATGTAGAGGGGTGCATGCAAGAAGTAAGATTTCTCTGTGCTCTATATGGTAAAAGGCAACTTCTGCCCCAGGACCTTACCTTCCAAAGTCATGTAACTATTACTTCTTAAATATGAAATTTACTCCTTAGAGAATAAGAGTAAAACTTTCCTTTTCCAACAGTAGAAATAAAAAAGCATACTCTAAACTCTTTAATGAATTTTAAAGTCTTCACTATGTTCCTAAAGCAGCAGCAGTTCTTAAACAAACCACCAAAATTCCAAAATGCTGAGATAAAAATGACGTAATTGAGTGAATAGATCAAGTTGTTATGGTAACCAAAATACTTATGGATAAAAACTATGGTATGTCTGGTGTATGTAAAGGTTTGCTCTTAAATATTTTTTTTCCTCATTTCAGTGAGATAAAATATTTTATCCTGTTTTCCTCGATTGGAGAATGACTTAATTTTTTGTCTCAGTTTTATTAGATCAATTAATCTGTAGTGTCCTATTTTATAGTCCATATTGCTCTGGCATTGACTTAATATTACCAAGTTAGTTTCCACATATAAAGAGAACTTTCCCTTTTGAGTTTAGGTATGAGGTAGAGTGTGGTTCACTGGAGTAAATAAAGGGACCTCTCCCACCATCCATGAATAGCTTCTTAGAGAATAAAAGGAACTCTGAACTATGTTTCCTCTTCTATTCCTCATCTGCTGCAAAGAAAGTATTTCTCCCACCCACCTTACCTTTGGCTTGCTTCTGTGTGAGGGACGCTTGAAATTTGGACTCTTAGTCATGAGTTGGGCCCAGTCTCAATGTCACAGTGAGGTGGGTCAGTCACAATCTGTTCTACGGGTCTAAGAATGTAACTCTGCCAGTTTTTTCATGCACAAATAGGCAAGAACTTCACATCCTTCAGTGCTGCATTATGGTCTCCTTGTTCATCATGAGTTATGAGTTCCTGTACAAGAAGTTTGGCAGTGCTCAACTGATGACATTTTCCATTGAATCATGGAATCACAGAATGGTTTAGTTTGGAGAGGACCTTAAAGATCATCTAATTCCAACCTCCTTCCATGAGCAGGGACACCTTCCACCCACCCAACCTTTCACAAACTCATGTATTCTTTGCTGCATGTAAAGGACTTAGAATCTGTCAGTCTGTTAAGGAATGGGGTAGGGTACATTGCCCTTTCTAAAACTCATGAGTAATTTTCACTCCAGTATGTAGTCTTAAAGAGTTATTCACATGATGAAGTAATTCATTGAAAATTTGAACCCCTCATCATAAAGGTACATAGTCATGAGAATTAATTTTATTACTGATGCTATTGGTATGATTTCAAATACACCATGTTTAGGGAATCCCTTTTCTTGATAGATCAGCCCTTCAAAGACCTTTTCTGAGTAACAGTCTTCTGTTAAAATTTATAATTTTACAGTTAGTTATTTTAAATCAAAGATCAGCCTTAACAGAATGCAAACACTATCCAGGAATTAAAAATGAAAGTCAATTATATAAATTGCACTTTCTTCGAATTACTATGCTGAAAGTTATTTTAAGAAGGGATATTTTGGTTTTATTTTCTTCTCTCAGACAGTGAATTAATCCATAGATCCATAATTCCCATTTGTAATGTACGTTGAGCATATGAGAAACCACAGGAGCCTAGCAGAGCAATGCTTCCTCTCTGACTGCTTTGGGCTGATAATGAAACAGTGCAAACATGCCATAGTTCTGTTAGCTTCAAATTGAAGTTATGTGTCTGATTTTTGGGTTTTCCTTGGGTGTGGCAGATGTACTGTCACATAGTTTCAAATGTTTCTTCCTTTTTGTTTTCAAGAAGGAGGTTCCCTCCAATCTTACCATAAAAAGAAGAAAATCCCATCTCTTTCAGGTGCTGCTAGGGAAACAATCCTCACTCATTTGGGTGTAATTTCAAGAAGTGCAGCTGGCACGGCATAGATCTCAGTGGGCATGGGCATATGAATTGAGCTTTGGGATGACAAACAGGGCATGGCAGCATTGGCGTAAGGAAGTAAAATACATCTGCTCCTTCTTATGGGTAAGCAAATTGAAATGTGAATGAAGTCCAGAAGCTTGGATCTGTGAGCAGTATTGTACTACAGATGAACAGTCAACGTCTTACCAAAGCTTTAAGTAAGCTTCCTATATAGATTTAGATATTCACCCTGTACTGCTGTAATAGAAAAAATTACAGTCTTGACTCTCTAATTCCTTGGCATCACTTTGTCAAATACTCACATTCCTGTTATCTAAATTTGAGAAGTGATATTGGTGACCATATTATTCTTGTAAAACACAGGTACTTACTACGTAGGTAGCTGCTCCTGACCTGGGTATTCAAGTTCCCATCATTGTGCAGAAGGGTCTAATCAATGGCATCAGCAGCATTGGCTGAGCTCATCAGCTGCATTATTGGTGCTGAATTACACAGTAAACTTGTTTGCCTCAGTAGTGAAGCACCTGACAGCTGACTGCATTGCAGACACCAGCATTACATACAGTTAAAGTCAGCTAAATAAATCCCAATACAAATGTCTTGTCCAAGGTCAACCAGGCGGTCTGGGGAGGATCAAGGTGCTGATTCCCTGTCTCCTGAGGCCCACTCTGAGAACAATAAACAGCGTTGTCATGATATCACCATTTTTTTTACACTCATGAGATGACCCCAGACAGCAGTTTGGAAGAAAAGGCTCAGTTAGTGTCCAGAAGAGTGACATTTATTTCCGTCTGCTTTTAGCAAAGCCTTAGCAAAGGTACTAACTGCCTTATTGTCATGCCAACCACAGGGCTATGGTATGATTGCCTGCAATTTATTTTGTTCAACCATAGTGCTCAGTGCAATCTGAAACAAGGACTGGTTGTATTTTAATTAATTTATATCCTGCTTATCTGCTTCCTGCACAGATCTTGTTTCTCCTTCTTTTTTTTCCCAGGATATATTACAGAAAACATTGAGAGAGATAATGAGAAGGCTTAATTAGCACTGTCATCAGCCAACAATATTGCTCTATTCCAGGGCACAAAGATGTTCTTTGGTGCTTAGGACAAAAAATGGGACTAGCAGAATATACATGCTGTGTATGTCGGAGTGTAACACAGTGAATTGAAGTCCTCTCTGACTTCTCAACCAGAGAGCCCAGGGCAAACCTTACTCCAACTTTTCAACTCCTTTTTACCATTGCAAGTAGGAGGATGGGCCAGCTGGTGGGAAAAACACCTGCACTTCATTGCAACCTGTCTAAACATAGACATTGCTACTCTCTACCAATATAATTTTTTTTTCCTGTGGAGAATCCTTAGGGCATTCACTGTCTTCAATTTTGAATTAATAGTGTGAGATCAGCCGGAACATCTGGCTTTATAGAAATTTTACATGTTTCCTCAGAGCAGCATCAGTTAAGAAGTTTAGATCTCATTCCATTGTGTTCTGGAGGAGAAAAAATGCTGTATTTGCTATGTAAGCTTGTGAAACCTGTTGGTTATTCACACATGAAAGGTATTTGAATAGGTTTTAACTAAAATGATTGACAGATAAGTATATGCAAGGATGAGACCTTTCTTTTTTCTCATAATTTCTATTTCTAGGCATTTCAGTCAAGGTAGATCTCAGTGTGGGGCAGAGGTGTCTGTCATGGTGAAATGAAGTGTTATTATGATGTTTTAAAATACTGAATAACAGTTCTACCTGAGAGTGTGATAACCTTCAGTATAGGTACAATAGTAGTGTATAATACTGAATTATGACATGCTACTGACTTCACATCATTGCCCTAGCAGTGTATTAGCTTCCTTCCTCATCACAAGGTATATGAAATAGGATTTCCACTATTACTTTTACAAAGTGTATTTTTGCTAGAATTTTTCCCAGTTATGTCGTTTTCGGAAACTCCAGGAAAAAAGATAGGTGCTTCCTCACTCCTCATCCTACCTCTAGTATTTTACACTACAACAACCTTTGAATGCTAGGGTACTTTTAAGTATCTTTATCTCATGCAAGTTAGTATTGGCATACCTTGTCTGCATTAAAAAGCATAATCCAGATAAGGCTGTGATAAATCAGGGTCAACAGATGGAACAGGTTTAACAAGACAGAGAGGTTTTGGTAGTACGTGGTAATGCAGAAAGAATATTTGCCTAATTAGCCTTAGTCTTTAGAGGAACAAAATAACAGTTTCAGGAAGTATGTGTTCTGGAAGGAAAACCCAGGTTACTGAGAAATTAGGTATTTGGTTTGTTTAAATTCACAAAGCTATAGCTTGAAATTCTATTCCATTTTGTGTAAATAGTGAGGGGTTTATAGATAGGCTTTTTTCACCTGAAGAAAACTGGTGTAGATTCCAAAGTGCAGTAAATTGTGGTAAGTTATTTTGACCAAGTGAAGCTTGCCCAGACCACACATCCCTTTAATGAGGTGTAAAAGAGGTTACACTGAATAAAGAGTTCTGCGTGTCAACAAGTGAGGTTTTCAATAGTAAAAAAATAGCTATCAGTAGATACCTAGAACATAAATGGAAATTCTCATTTTTAGTGTGCCAAACAAATCTTGACCACTGCAGTAGATCTTAAAACACTTATGCAATTCTATGTTTATGCAGTTTTTTCTTTTGTTATTTATGTATTTTTTATTAAATGGTTAGCCCTCTTCAAACTCTTTCCATAAGCAGCTGAGTATCATTCCTTAGAAGGAAAGTCCAATCCAGATTTACCACCAGCATTAGTTCTGATACACACCTTTTATTTTTCCTTTGGTCTGTTAGGTTTTGTTTTTTCTTTTTCTTTTGGGTTTTTTTTGGTTGTTTTGTAAGTGCCTCATTGGCTACAAGTCTGGGGTTTTTTTATTTTTCTGGTATTCCTTTAGAAGCTTTACCATTTCTGACATTCTGTCTCAAAATTCAGTGACAACTTTGCTCATTTGCTCACTCCTTAAAGCATAAACTGAAAGTGTGGAATGTGTCCAGAGTACTGCATAGAGGAAATCACGATGAAAGGCCAAAGGGACATGAGTAAAACTCACACTCTCAGATTGGAAACAGGTAGCTCGACACCTGGTTTGCCTCTGGGTGAGAAGACAGTGGCAGCACTATGACCTTGTGCAAAACCTGACATCACCTCAGAGAGCCTTCCCATTCACATCAGCTTCCTCTGAATGAGGTTTGCTGTCATTGTTGTTCTGCCTGACAGATTTGCAGCCCTGCAGAGAAAACTAGGAAATGAGTAATAATAGGTTGGATTGCTCTTTTAGGTAACTGTTTGCTGGACCAACCGAGAAAGCACATCGTGGGCCCCGAGGAGCTCCCGGGACAAACCTACGATGCCATCCGTCAGTGCAAGCTGGCGTTCGGGCCCGAGTACACGGTGTGTCCCGGCATGGACGTGTGCGCTCGCCTCTGGTGCGCCGTCGTGCGCCAAGGGCAGATGGTTTGTCTGACTAAGAAGCTCCCTGCTGTCGAGGGAACACCATGTGGAAAAGGAAGGATCTGCCTCCAAGGAAAATGTGTTGACAAAACAAAGAAGAAATACTACTCAGTGAGTTACCAGCTGTGACCCTGGGGAATTTTAGAAGGCGTGATCCTCAAAGGTGCTGATTTTTGTGAGAGTGAAAGGGACTTCATGGAAGTCAGATTGAAAGTTGCCTTATTTTCTTTAGCATATAATTGGGAGTGTTATTGGTGAGGGATATAGGAAAAATGCTGCTGAGGTTTGGGAAGCATGTTTTCTTCTTGAAATATGAAAGCCTTCATTCATGGAAAACTGGAAGCATTCTTTCAGAGTAAATGATTTGCCCATTCAGTAAGTTAGCTATCAGGACATAGCTCTCTGACTTCTTGGCAAGAGGGTGCAAGATAAATTAAATCTGTAAATTTAATTTACATCTTTCATCTGTAAGGCCCCAGGACCCTAATTCCAGTGAAGGGAAAGGTGGATGAAGTCAATACAAAAGATAATTTCTGGAGCAGAAAAGTTTGTAACTCCAGTGACGGAATCCCCTCTGTCCACTATACATCTGAGGATGTCCCCAGGCTCACGAGAAGCATCAGTTCAGATATTGCTAAATTTACTGGGTAGACAGGAGCCACAGAAGAGGTGTGGACTTGTAGAGCTTTTTGAAAATATTTGCAAACTCTGAGAGCCATTCAAATCAAACTACAGACCTTATAACACCCTTTTTAATGGATTTATAGACTTCTATGTGCTATTGCAATACTATTTCTAGGTAGCAAATTTTAGTGGAGTTGACAGTTCCATCTCTTGCCAGTAATTCAAAGCAATACCTACACATCACAATAATTGGATTTAATTAATCATAGATTAGCTTTATGAACATATTCTGAGAGATAAACCCCTTGGAACTAGTTTAGGGAGCCCTTTTGGTAGGAAAAGCAAAAAATAAGAGAGTTATTATGGGCACTATTTCTGGTGCATGGGTGTCTTCCATGAGACTGTGAGGGTGGCTGTGCAGAGCAAGGCTTAGTATTGCCTTTGCATGCACAGTACCAAATGAGATTTTGTCAATGTGTAGATAAAAGACAGAAATTAATCGTGCTGGGAGGAAGAGGCTTCTGAGACCCATTATCCCTGATTAAAATGATCAAGGAATTGTCTTCAATGAGGAAAATATTATCAGTGACCTTGAGATGTCGCAGCTTTATTCGCACTTGGATCCTGACCTTACCTCCTGCTGTTCCTTACGTTCCAGGCTTCAAGCCACGGTAACTGGGGCTCCTGGGGGCCCTGGGGCCAGTGCTCCCGCACATGTGGTGGAGGTGTTCAGTTTGCGTATCGGCACTGCAATAACCCAGCGCCCAGAAACAACGGCCGGTACTGCACCGGCAAGAGGGCCATCTACCGCTCCTGCAGCGTCACTCCCTGCCCGCCCAACGGTGAGTGCCTCTGGCTCACAGGCAGCAAAGGTGGGATATCTACTGTGGAACAACGCAACAAACATCCACGGTAGTTTCCCCAAAATACATTTACCAAAGCAAGACGTTAATCATTAATGCAATATTGTAATTCTTCACCCATATCCCCCCAAAATACCATAGAGAAAGGATGCTTAAATGAAAAAGAATTTCAGTCCTGGAAAATGAAATGGAATGTAAACTTTAGACCTTTAATGCTTATTATGCCTTGGGAAGATTTCCAAGCTAAAGCAGTTGAAGAATTGGACAGCCAGTTCTAAGTAGTGATGTGATGTAATTTAGAAATTATGTAAGAAAGAAATTGAAAATAAATTTAAATAATAAATGGACATAATGATATTTGCAGCGTGGTCTGAAATAGCCACTAATGATATGAATAATTCTGCAGCTAAGTCTTTTCGACAAGAGCAGTGTGAAGCAAGGAATGGCTATCAGTCTGACTCAAAGGGTGTCAAGACGTTTGTTGAATGGGTCCCCAAGTATGCTGGAGTACTCCCCGGAGATGTCTGCAAGCTAACCTGCCGAGCCAAAGGAACTGGCTATTATGTGGTGTTCTCTCAGAAGGTAATGGCAGCTCCATCATGATTTCATGCTCCAGTGTAGAAGTGTCTTGTATCTTAGAAATCTTTCCCTCCAGCCAGGGAAAGAAGTTAATCCTATGATTCAAAGATTTCACTGTGTGATTAGATTTAATGGTTTATCCACTGGTTATGCATTAGGACCAGAACTGGCCTCTCAAATGAGATAAGTTTTTCCACATCTCATTACATGAATTCATCAAAAATATGGGCCAATTAAAACTGAAAGTTACCTGTCATTGCATTCAGCTCTTTGCTAAATTGCTTTTGTGCTTGGAATGTTAGAGAAACTCAGTCTAGTCTGTCAGGGTATACTCTCTGTTCTTACCAGGTGGCATACATAAGTAACTGTGTTCTGCCAGTTGGATCCAAAAAAGTGAATCTTCTCTGTGGTAGTTTTAACTGAGGTTTATTTGATTGCTCAGGTAACTGATGGTACTGAATGTCGACCGTACAGTAACTCAGTCTGTGTCCGGGGGAAATGCATCCGCACTGGGTGCGACGGCATCATCGGTTCCAAGCTCCAGTATGACAAATGTGGGGTGTGTGGAGGAGACAACTCCAGCTGCACAAAAGTCATGGGCACCTTTACCAAAAAGAGGTATTGATCTCAAGTATTGGTAAACGTATCTTGTTGCGCAAATAGTAACTCTGCTATGTGCTGCTTTCTTTCTGTCTCTAAGTGCAATTTGCTTTCATATGAAGATTGAGAAAAAAGGTACATTGCATGTACTTTATTGCACTTTCCAGATGTATATAGCTGGCTCTTAGCATTACCCTGAAACTGGCCAATCATCAACTGGCAAAGCACTGTACCAATTGCTTTTCTGACACAAAGTGCCAGTGAAGCAGGTGAGCAACTCATTAATGGGAAGTAGGTTATGCTACTTGCTAATCTTGCTATGTCAGATGAGTTGTGGTTTCTAGAGGAGAGAGAAAGAGATAAATGAATCAGAAAATTGTTTGGATCAGAATATCTGTGAAATTTTGCATTTCCCAGATGCTTTTGCATTAGGAAATTACACCCTGAGAATGTTTTCTCATGTCATCTATTTTGAATGACAGTGAGGGCATCCCTCCTGATTTGTGACACATGTTCCATGTATACGTAATGGAGAGAAGCAGACAGCTATAAACATCTTCCCTAATAGCTGAGACGGATTATACCCTAAAAATGCCTTTTCACACTGCTGAGTATGTGTGGAGTTGAGATAACTAGATGAGGTATCAGAAGTAAACATTGGCTTAAGCATGACTATATCTCTTCCTGTCCATTGGTGTAATATCAATCTCCAGATGTATTTTTAAAGTCAAAATAGTTATAGCAGTTTCCTATTTTTTCTGTCAGAGGTCACCTTTTAACTGTTATAAAACTTAATGAATTAAGTAAAATAAAAAGAACCACCCCCATGGTTTTCCTTCACCATGTTGAGGGGGCAGTAGGCTTTGTGCTGAGATACCAATGTCAAGTAAGTCTCCTTTCTGTCTGAATTCATTTTCCTCCCTCTGCAATTCTTAAGATTCATAGAAAAATTAGGATTTTTAATTATCATTCATATAGATTCCAGGGTCTCAGAGGATTGCTGTAGTAATCTACATGTAAGACTTTCAGTTGACAATTTCTGTTCGGAATCAGTGACTGCATTAGTGTAACGTCTTTTATATATAAACTTGATTTTCTTTTATATCTTCCAAACTCCTACATAGCATATTGAAAGCTACCAGCAAGTTGAAATATGACTCCTGAAATGACCTTTTATTTCTATGCATTTCATCATACTGATTAACAGCGGTCAAAAAGGGTTTTGAGAGTGAATTTATTCTAAAAATAAACATAACTAATCTTCTTCCTGCTAAACCAATGATTGCTCACCTAACGATGCCAAGTCACCTCTGCCAAAAAGAATGGCTTTCCATCCAAATTGGTTATTATATAAACTAAATCTTTTCCAATTCATAAATATTGAAATGTCTGAGATGTCTAAATGAAGACACCGGGAGATACACTTCATGTGATTCAGTAATAATTCTTATGCTGGAATCCAAGTTCCAGCAAAAGTGTCACAAATGTCAGTGAGGCCAGATTTGCAGAACAGATATACTTGGAAATTGAGAGTTTTATTATAATTATTCCTCTGAAACAACCATCTTATTCCTCAAATCATGCCTCTAAGTGACATGAGACTGGTCAGAAGGTAAAATATAAATTCAACCTCAGTGCATTTAAAACATTGCCCCATTTAGAAAAAATAAACCAGTCACATGTATGTTCTGACTGGATTTTGATTACATTTTGGATTGACAAGGATTTATTTTTACTTGAAATGTTGTTTGAGATGATTCTTTTAGGCAAGCAATTGACTTTAAAATAAACCCCTCATTAAAATAGTGAAATCTTATTTGTCTGTGAACAGTTTTTACAGTTGTGCATGAAGAGGCAGTGGCTGTAGTAAAATTGTTTTTTCTCTACTGACAAATGGCAACTCATGTGTTGCTGTCCATTATAAACCAGATTGCAGCAATCTGTACATTAAATGTATATGGAAATTTAAAAGCCCAAGGAGAAACTAGTATTTCCCATTGCAGACAACTGCCATACAATATTTTACTTTTTTTTCTTTCAAAGCAGGCAAAACATAATCTTCTGCAAAACTTACTTCCTAAGAATTTTTTTAAAAAAAGCTGTAAAGCCAATTATCAGAAGTTGGGAAAGAGGAGACCTGATCCTGCACATGCTTCTCTGTTCACATGGAGTGCCAACAGTTCTTTGTGCAGTTGACTTGAATTCTCCAGTTATACTTTTAGTTTTTGAACAAATGATTTTGTAACTTTAATGACATATTTTAACAGACTTCTTCTGGCAACTGTTATGTAAAAATATTTGTGCAGTGCCATAGAGCAGAGTCTCCAGCCTGGCTTTTGCACCATATTCCTTCAGCTATATGGAGATACTAAATCAGTAGAGTTGTAGTCATTGTCCCATAACTGCTGGAAATAGCAAGGACATAGCACAGGCACTTCATTTGTAGAATGTGCAGTCTCTACTTGTGCAGCCAAAAGTTCTCAAAATTATCAGTCTATTCTTTAAACAATCCCAAAGGAGACTCCTTCACTTCTATATATTTTTAATGTATTTTCTCATTAAACCTTTCAGATATAAGATACTTGAAGGATGGTTTTGTCAGAGATTTAGGAATGAAAAATGTGTGTCTCCAAAGTCCAGCTGGTAGCTTATAACTATGTATAGTCTTCAGGGTCTTTTTCTATATGTCTGTAAAGTTAAAATAACATACTTGAGATAGTGATAAGTTCCAGCACACTTGCAGGTTTTGAATGCTTCTCCCTTTCGGTAAGAGTTTAATGTCTTTTTCTAAATCTGAGTTAAGATACTCCATAAGTAGCAACAGAGAGAACTCTGTGATGATACAAATGAAACATTTGGGTGCCCCTCTTATTAGACACTTGACAATTAATCTTTGAGTTTATGAATTTCAAAGTAAACAAATTTTTTCTCAGTGATCAAGATTATTTTTAAATGTTCCCAAGGTACCTTTACCCAGCTGTTTCTCTGCTCATGCTTTCCTTAATCATCATTATAGCAAAGACAGCAAGAAACAGCTGTAACCAATGCATATCTCATTATCTTTTCCTTGGCAGGCAACGTGTGTATCATATTTCATATCTCCCACCCTTTGGTGAAATATATAAGCTATCTGTTATTTTTCATTCCTTTTCTATCTGACTCACATAAAATTGTTACTAAAACTAAAGATTAAGCAATCTGAAAGAAGTGAAACAAAAAATTTTTCAAGAACGTAAAGAACAACACAGGAGACCATCAGTAGAACCTGGTCAAATTAATCTTAGATGAGCCTCAATCCAGATGGATTCAGGGCCTGAGCTGAAACAAAGAAAGATATGTCATACCAATGACTTTGTGAGGCATGGCAGTAAGATTTGAGGCTTATTTCTTGCTAGCTACTGAATACTTCTCTTTTTCTCCATCGTTCAGCAAGGGCTACACAGATGTAGTGAAAATCCCTGAAGGGGCAACCCACATCAAAGTTCGGCAGTTCAAGACTAAGGACCAGAGCAGGTTCACTGCCTACCTGGCCCTGAAGAAGAAAAACGGTGAGTACCTTGTCAATGGAAAATACATGATCTCTACTTCAGAAACAATCATCGACATCAACGGGACTGTCATGAACTACAGTGGCTGGAGCCATAGAGACGATTTTTTGCATGCCATGGGACACTCTGCCACAAAAGAGATTCTTATAGTGCAGATACTTGCGACTGATCCAACTCAGCCAGTGGATGTCCGCTACAGTTTCTTCGTGCCAAAGAAACAAGGGCAAGTGACTAACTCTGTCACCAGCAAAGTGACTTCAGAGCTCACGCAACCCCGCTGGGTTACGGGGCCGTGGCTTTCTTGTTCTCGAACGTGCGACACAGGATGGCACACCAGGACTGTCCAGTGCAAAGACGGGCATGGAAAACTAGCTAAGGGCTGTCTTCTGTCTCAGAGACCATCAGCATTTAAACAGTGCTTGTTGAAAAAGTGTTAACCTGTGGTCGTGACCTTCTTTAAAAGAGGTTTGATTAAGCCATTGTTGACATACTGGTATTAGGTCTGCCCAGACAGAGAGAAGCAAAGGCTTCATTGTACTTACATACAGTCTCAAATTATGGGCAGAATCTGCCTATTTGGACCAAATGAAGATGTGCACTGCTTTAAGTAATAGTAGGGTGATCTTAATGTGTCAAAAAAAAATAGGCATTAAGTTTTACAAGCCCTCTGTGTCTGCAAAAATGTAAAATAAAATAATGCAAAAGAAGCAAAACTAGTGAATAGAAGAGCCTGGGATGTTTGAAGGTTACAGAATCATCTCCCCTTTTTCACCTACCTCTAATACAGTATGTCCTTAGAAAACATCACACATACACATGACCCCACAGTAGCTTATTTTATACTATTTTGTAAATATCTTTCATTTGGTATGTCACTTTATATCACTTGGTTCTATTAAAAAATCAGATGACAAACTACGTAAGCAAATGGTTGACCAAAGTATATCTGCAGCCCTTGTGGACTTCTTCCATTCTTCAGAAAGGGCCACAGATGTTTTACTGGAAAATGAATAGCTTGCTGCTGGTTTTAAAAAGTAATACCTTTTGGTTTTGACAAAAGGAAATACATTTTCATGCTAGGAATTTCCTGACAGTATACTATTATTCTATGACCATACTGCATTTCCACCAAGAAATTCTCAGGAGCATTGCAGCAGCTTGCAGACCAGGGAACCCCACATGTACATGGCTCAAACACCAGGACCGTCAGCAACTCCTCACTACGTGTGCGTCAGGCAGAGTGAAGGAGAATTGGACTGCTAGGAGGAATTTGTACACTGTGCTTGTAAACCTTTCACTAGTTCCAGCTGTGCTACAGCTTAGGGTCCTTGTTGTCAACGAACAATAGCTGCTAGCTGCTTCTTTCCGTGAAACAAAGGCATACTGTATTTTGTAGAAACTAGTTAGAGAACCAAAAATTACAGGTAACATAATCAAGTGTCTTCAAACTCAGATATTCTGAGGCTGTGTTCAACTGCTTTTTCTGTTATTTTCTCTATGGGTTCCACCTTGAATCTAACAATGTGTAATGTACCTACATCTTTTCAAGAGGTTATAAAGGTCAAAAAAACACAGCAAGCAGTTAATATTTATCACTGTTTGTCCATCATGTCTAACTCTGGTATTCATCTTACCAGCAAAAGTTTGTAACTGTTTGTCCTTTTTGATTGTTTTCTGTGTGTTTGGGGTTTTTTTAAAGCTATAGAAGGCATTCATGTTGTGTATATCCACCACATTTAGGAAGAAGAGGGGTCACTAAGAAGTCAAACCACATCAGGATGTGGAGGACTTGTCCAATATCAATAAGACTGTTTCCACAGTACATGCAGTAGCTCATAATAGTTTTCATTGGCAGAAATTCCTGAATCCCATTATTGTCTGGTAGACGGAGGATGGGCATTTCACCTTGTGCAGGTGGAAGCCTGATAGCAATTGTTAAAATTGCTTCCTCTTATATCAACAGGCTTTAAATTAAGCCCTAAGATAAGAGGTACCAAAAGAAATGGTTATAAAAACACTGATGAAAGTAGAATTCCATCTGCCTCTTAGTCCTGCGTTCTTCCGCACAGGAGAGTACTACTACACTGCAAGGAGGATTTTCAGACAAGCCTCACAGCTGTAAGTCAGTGCTACTCAAGCACTGAAATACCTCAGGCTCTTCTGAAAACCCCAGGCATGAAATCAGGAGGAAAACCATGCTGGAGTTTGTAGCAAGAAGGGCAGGTCTGACTCCAGACTGACACAAACATGTTTTTGCAACTGTGGCATGTTTGTATGAACTCTTAGAAATCATGTGATGATTTCAAAACAGCACAGAGTTGCTACATCTACAACTGTGAAACCTGGAGAAGTATCTATTTTTGAACCTTGTTCTAAATAAACAGTAACAGGGGCAGGGCCTCCTCCTCTGTTAAATCATCTTCAGCTTTCAAAAGCAGTGTGGCCTTCTGTTTAGGAGTAGTCCCTATGCAAAATTGTGGATTGAGGAAAACTCCCCATTTAATCTCAATCTTACCGTGAAAACTGAAAGGCTCTGAATATTTGCAGAGTGCTCATAAGTAAAGATTTATGCCTTCTCAACCTGTTAAAATAAGATCACTTTGGAATGCCTTATTTTCCTTTTAAATAATCAAATTTTTATACTTATCTATGTATTACACATGTTCTAGAACCTCTTGAAAAAGTCCATAGCAAATAGAAACCATCATGAGAAGAAAAATCAGGAGATTTAATGTGTCTCAGCATAGACTTAATATTTGTCTCAGCATACAGCTGCTGCACTAAGTCGTATTTAATTTTTTTGTGTTTTTTCATAATAGAGATAGAATGTACAAGTATATGTGTTTTCATCATGGCAATAATTAATCATATATTCAAAAGGATGAGTAAAGCTTTTGGGTGCTATATAGGCTCCAGAAGAGTAATACCATACCTAGGTAAAAATTTAAAGCTTCCTTTGATTAAGAGTATCCTTTCCACTGAAAGAGTTTATTTATATAAATATAAATAAGTATGAGAACAAACCACTATAGTGACTTATTAGGAGCCAAGAGCAGTTGCCTTTCTGTGGTGAGAGGGCAAAGGGGACAGACCAAGGTAGGGCCCTAAAAATGTAAGAATAACTAGGTCAGCCTGTTGTAGTTAACACTTCCTTTTTTAGGTGTTCTTGGTAGTCAGATTCCAGTTCCAAATCTTCCTTCTGTCAGTCATGGCTATCTCATGTAACTGATGAATGAAAAATGGGTGCAAGGTATCTGACTTTGTTATGTCCACATCTGTTCTCAGCTAAATTCTGCGTCACTCACTCTGTTACATCATTGTTTACATTACTGCCCAGTGTTGCCAAGTTGGAATCATAAAATGCACCCAGGGGATAGAAACCCAGAGTTTTTCTCTGGGCATAGTAAGGAACAATCCTCACTGTTAAATTCACACTGACTTTCGGACACCGTTCCAGGGCCCCCCTGAATTCAGACCTCTAAGCATTGGTGGGTTTTACAGCATCTGCTTTTCAAATAAGAGATTCTCGTTAGAAAAAAGCCTGTCAACTTTGGTTTGACTGTATACAAGAAATTAAATTTAACTGCCTTCCTGTGGAAACAGTTTTATCACAATGGGGGAGAGAGAATAATCTTGTGGACTCATAACAACTGTTTAAAAAAAAAAAGGCAACACAGCACTGAAAAAAATAAAATAATTTATTGTTTTTACAACTGGTATGTGAATGGATGTAATGAATTTATTTATTCTTATTTAACAAAATACCAATTGTGCAAATTCTATATTTAAAATGTTTTGCTATCATCTCTGTCTCTCTCTTTCTGGCTTTTAATTTATGCTTCAGATTTGTGTTTGAAAGTATGCCTTGTGAGTTTACATAATATATGGCACTGGTTATTTTTTTGTATGATTTTATTTAGAAAACTTTCTGCATGGAACAGGAGTATATGTGTATACATGTGTGCACACTGCATAGATGTGTATTTTTTTCTGCTACCATCATTTTCGTAGAGTAAGTTCAAGATTTGTAATTTTGTTACACCTCGTGTGCAAAGCTCCTTGTTACACTTCACTTTAGAAATTTCTCAACTAGAAAGTCACAAAGGTCTGTGAACCACAAAGAAAAACCAAACCCATAATGGCTCCTGAAGAAGTCAGACAACAGATTTGCTTCACTTAGATGTGTGCAATTCATGCTGCACACTCGGACTGACCACCAAAGCTGGTGCTTTATTTGTACTAGGCACAGACTTTTAGTAACTGGGAGTCCTCTGTGTGTGGATGAAGTTCCTCTGAGTTGCCAGGGTGGCAAGTGAGTCTTCTCTCATGCAGTTTCTTATGTTACAGTGAAAATATTTCAGAGAAACTCTTGTGTGCCTCTTTAAAAAACAGCTTAAACAATTTGGTTTATGAAGACTGAACCATCAAAAAAACTACTTTTTCAATGTTTTCACTGGTTATATACATATAAAAATTTGGATATATGGATATAAAAAGTCAAAAGCCCAGTTTGGAAGGCTTTGCAATGTTTTACTTCATTGTATTTCTAGCTCTTTGCACCACATCAGAAGTTAGATGCAAAAAAGTCAGTAAAGCATGTTTTCATGAAAATAACAGTATCTGTTTGCTTCCACTTTTCATCCAGTTCAACTACTGCAGAACTCAAGGGAACTAGTATTGGGTCCAGTGTAAGGGGAAAAATGTGATACAGACAAACCTTCAGCTTTTCTGCAGTTTAACAGTACAAATTACTTCTGCACCCACTTCACTGTAAGGACAGTACTACAGACTACACATAAACAATTAAAAGCTGTTGAAAGTCTCCTTGCTTACCACTGACCACATTCACCCAAGTTAAATTCCAGCTCAGGCTCTTTGTGCAGTCCCTGCTGCCACCCAGGCACTGGTGCAGACCCAGAACCAGCCACGAGGCTGTAGATGAATATGTGATGGGCAGTGGGTGATGGTGCCTCCCTCAAAACCCAATCCAAAATGCCAGGGAGTAACTACAAGCTGGGACCTCGATGATCTTCAGGGAAGACTTTAAATAGGATTTGTGAGGATGGATCATTAATAATTGTGGGCTTTCGGCAATATTTTTAGGTGCATGTTTCTCCTCATGCTAATGAATGCCATGCTGTTCTTTGTCACTGAGGTAGATGGAGCCTATGACAGGAGGCAAAATTAGATTCTCTGAGCATGAGCTGCAATTTTCAGGGGGGAAAAAAATTGTTGGTTTGTAGGGGTTTGTTCCTTTTTTAATGAAGTGATTCATTTTTATGTTACCAGAGGGCATCATTGCAGTCCTGCTTGTCATTTGCAACATTTTCAGGAGGGTTTGTTCTGTGGGTACACTGATACTAACTTGTATGGTAAAGCTAGTTTAATATTCTTGCTTTAAATAACATTGCAAATGCAGATATTTCTGGTTTATCAGGTGTAACAGTAATGACTCTTAATGTAAGAGAAATTAGGTCCTCAGCTGGCACCCCAAAAGGTAGCTTTGGGCCTTAGAAGATTTTGTCAGAAGTGCAAGTTTGCAATGATAGAGTGTAAAATTTGAAATGCCCAAACACAGGTGAGCGGTGTAGGAGCTTCTCTCCAGGCATATCATACCAAGCACCCCAGTACCATCCCACAGCTCTGCACACTGCAGAGTTGCAAACAAAACCTACAACATAGTTTGCCCTGGAAGTTGTCTGTGGGGGCTCATGGTCACTGCAAGGACAGTAAAATCATCTCCACACACAACAGCCTGGCTTAGTCCATGTTGAAACACATAAATGGGCACATGTAGAGCCTCCTTGTGCCTGTGTGCATGTGTGTGCTTGTGTATATATAAACATGTACATGTGCATACATGCACAGGCAAGTATTTGGGTCTCCTTTACTCCCACTCACAGGGGAAAAAATTACACTGGGTTTATTTATACCTATGTAAATTTAGAGTAACTTCATTACATCATTTGGCTTTGCAGGAGGTGCTTCAGACTTATACCACTGTAAGTGACAGTATAATTTTGTTTTTAATTTATAGTTACTGGTTTGCACAATTTATCATATGAACTGTGAAATCTTCAAATAGTTTATCATATGAAATATAGTGACAGTCAAGCATAAATGCATTGTTCAAATCCCATCAGATACAGGAAATAATACACTGAATTGGAGACAGTGTATACTCCTGTATAGCAATAAACACTTTTAACTGCTATAGCCAGGTCATCTGTCCAGCATCAGACAGATAAAATGAAAGAGATAGTGTAGGAAAGACCACAGGGAGAGCACAATGTTTGGCTCTGCTTAGTTTATCTTGTGTGCCTGTGGTGTCAGCATATTCCAGGAAGTGTCACTGCGCATTACAGATAATTTGGCTGAAATACCAGTACCCTTTGAATAACCAAGATGTGTCACAAAACTTTTTTTTTATCCTAGTATGTGTCTAACCAAGGAGAGTTAACATTTTCAGAGCACTACTATGTCAGCCAGTTTACATCCTAAAAATCTGTTATGCAAAATATAGATTCATTTGAAATGAATTGTGCAAGGTCTACACTGTACTATGACACATTGAAGGCCAATATTTTGTTTTGTGAACTATTACATATGTATAATTTACCAGTTGTAATCTTGAAACATTTGATTCTGTGATTTCAGCAAAAGTAATAAATATAAACTGTATCATAGGTCTGAAATACTTGTTTATATGGTGTATTTTGGGCCACTGTTTGTGCCCCACTGCAGGCAGAGGAGCATAGAGATCTTGAGCTGATCCTACATTAAGACATAAATGTCCTTTCTATATGTAAACACTGCACTTGAGTTGTGGTGGGGTGGCGTCCCAGCACAGTGTTTTGCGGAGTCAAGAAACATAACAGGAAAGTGCAGAAGGTGGTATTCAGTGCCCTTCCAGAGCCTCAAACAAAGATTCCTATTACAAATATTTACTATTGTAATAGAACCATATTATTATGCCCTACAATTCTTCCTTCATGCTGATTTCTTGCTTATCCTTTCACATTACACAACATTGTTGGAGTTTGTCTTGTTCCCAAAAATGATGCTTTCCGAAGAGTTATTCTTCCCAAAAGTAAAAGCAAACATCCTGTCTAAATCTTACTCCATGTGCATATCTAATCTATTGATTGCTGGTGTTTTTATGAATTTTGGATTTTGCCTTTTATTAATTTGGAGATTTTGCTTTAATTTGGTTTATAAATTGTTAGTGGAATAGGTTCTTGCTTACAGAAACAGTTTATATGTGTCTAGGAATAGCTTTCTTCCTAGGCTGTCCAGACAATGGCAGTGAAGTTTTACAGAGCTGTCTGTACCTGGAGAGGGGTTCAAGGTCTTCAGAAAAAATTGACTAATATATCTTCTTGAACTCCATTACAGGAGAGCTGTGCTACTAGTGCTTGGTACAGTATATGCACAATATTTCATATTTTTAATACAACTGCTGCATATATATAAAGATAAATATACATACATATATAAAGATATTTCAAAAAATCTTGCTTATACATTTACATTAGATGGTTATAAGCCTGGTCCATCAGAAAGCCTGCGGTAGTCAACACAAGTGAAGGGTGCAGGGAAAACTCTGTGCTAGAAGGCAGTTTTGGCATTTACCCTGCCTAAATGTTTTAGGGAGATGGCTCCTCTGCTACATTTACAGTCTTCAATAAGAGCTGACTAACAGATTTTCACCACTCCCTTCATCTTTCCTCAGCCAGTGCAAAACCTCCTCCAACTCCTTGTCTCCTCCTGCCCACCTGCAGGTAGAAATACCAGTCATGCAAATGAAGCCACAGCTTTGTCCTCTACTTTCATTTTGTCTCCTAGAGTTACCACCTCGGAGATACATCAGGATCTCCTCCAAATCTCTGTCTTCATCGCACAATGCAGTGTCACCAAATGATTAGGGGAGGTCCTATCTCCCCAAAATTCCATTTCTACTTCCCATTTTACAGTTTGCAGTAGCTCAGAGAAAGCCATTACTGGGAACGGAAATCTATTCATATGCAAATCAAATAGAGCAGACACAGTAGTATAGACATTCTCAAATGTCCAGCACTGCCATAATCCCATTACTCTGCAAGGGACTGTTCTGTATCAGGAAGATGAACTCATTCTCTCTTAATGTATTTTCCATCTCTTCATAATGTGACATTTCACCTCTTCAGAAACTATCAGTAATTACATGTGAGGAGGGAGACTTCTATTCCTAAAATTCTGTGCTCGTAGACCCAAATCTCATTTTTAGGTGGGGATGCAAGATGGATTTGATCCAGTTGCAGTCTTCTAGCCATACTGATGTTTTTTCTTTTCCTCTAAGGAAAAAAAAAAAAAGATAGAAAAAAAAAAAAAGGGTTGGAAACCTCAAAATACATCTAGTAATCAAGCTAGAAAATGTACAAGTCTTTCCACATTGCTTACACTGTTCCCATCACTCTCCTTATGCCATGCTCTGCAAAGTTTAAAGTAATAAATTCATCATGCTTAGATCACTCAGCATTCTAAGCTGACCCAAAGATAGGGTTAAAGAATAAATGTGTGGGGAAAATAATTTTTAAAAAGCCAAGGAAAAATTACTACTTTCCATGCTTGGATGGACAGGGCAGCAATCATTGCTTTCCCTTGATCATTCTGGGGAAAAACATGAAAGAACACAGACATTTTCTTAAGCATCTTTTCAAGAAAGCTTTGTTGTAGTAATAGTGCAACCTAATGATTTTGGCCATTGCAAATGTAGTCTGACTGCTCCAAGTGTTGCTTAACAAACCGTAAGACAGGAACGTCAGATGAAATGCTGGAGATTGCATGTGCATGCAAGTATGGGAGAGAGAGGGGTGTCTCAGAAGGTGTAAGGGGTTAAAAGGGTTGCATCCTGTACTCTTTATTAGCTTCTATGCATTTTGGCACAGGAAGCTCATGAGCACGTATTTATGCCTACCTGTAATTTGGTTCAGTTGGTGTGCCTTTATTTCTTCCATCTATTCCACTGTCTCAGTAAAACCTAAAGGACACAAACATGTAGAATGAAGTCAAGCCCTCTGTCACAGTCTGCCGAGGGAAAAAGGAACGGTCCACACCAAGGTGGGGCAGAAACACGCACAAACACTTTATTAGGGCACATGGGACTCTTATAGGGTTCGGTCGGAGGATTCTAGAACTTGGGTGGAGTTAGGGGCAGATCACAACACAAAAGGAAAAGGGAAGGAGGGTTTATAACTTATAAGGGAAAATTGGGGGGGGCTAGCCTTGTATGGTGGTGCTGCAGTGCACCACCAGCCAGCCTATGGGGTTTTAAGGGTAAAAGACCCAATCAGGGGGCTGTAACTGGGGTTCCCTTAACTAATCAGAACAACTGAACATACAAAAGTAATGGAATAGTAATAACTTACTATCTAATACATATTTATCCTAACTACAACATCTGAACAGTATAAAAACTTTAAAAAACAACAGCTCCATGGCAATGGGTAACTGGTGGTTGTGGCAGTCTCTATTTAGTAGCAGACAGATTCATCCATTCATAGAAATCATCTTCTCCCGATGTCCTGGATTGGTGGTCCCCGACAGGTGCTCCCCCCACAGCCCTCCTGCAGGTCCCTGGCTATAGATGTACGAGTTCTGCCAAGCAGTCTCCCATGAGCAGCAGCACTTCCCAGTAAGTCTGGACAGCTGAGAGTTGGGCTCTAAAGCAGCAGGGTCCCCTGCCCTCACAGCTGCCAGAGGCGGAGGGCAGGGCAGGGGGTTGAGCCCCACAGTGCACTTCAGAGCCCTGCTGGCATCGACTCTGTCTCATGGTGTGAAACCAGCTGAAGTTTGAGATCCTGCACAAGTGCAAGGACATGCCTATCTCTGGCTCATCAGGACACTTCACACAGGTGTGCATCAGAAATCAATCCTTTTTATAGCACTGGCTCTGCTTCTCTCCTTTTTGCCCTCTTCCACATTTACAGTGTTATTTTGAGAGTGCAGCCAGAATGGGTTTTACATTCTTTGCTCTGGAGGCAGAGGCCCTTGCTCCTTTCAAGCCTTAGACTGCTGTGGCAACAGGTGCTCTGCCCAGGCCTTCTGCTGATGGGAGCCAGGTTTTCTCATGCCCATGGATAATTCTGCTTATCTGCTGTAGTGATTGAAGCCTATATGCCCTGGTGAGGTTTACAGATGTAAATTCTGCTCTAGCCATGCCAGCAATCACATAAGGGCCATATACATGTCTCAGTGCACATAAACTGTACATTCTTGAAAAAAAGCTGTGCAAATTGCCCTCGACTGGCACTGCAGCAGAGAGGCCCATTGGAAACCAACTTGTGCAGCCATAAAGCAGAGGAGGCACCACAGAGAATCATCTGCTTGGCAAGCAGGCAGGCACCAGCACAGTGAACACCACTATGGTCCTGTCGTGCCTGAGAGCATCAGGTAACTCACATCTTGAAATAGTTGAGAGCTGGCAGGAGGCCACCCAGGCAATTGCTTAGATGGCAGCTACCCAATGGGCTGGCAAACAAGCTTAGTTACCTAGTAAAGGTGGTCTGTAACTAAAGGGTAACGAAAATTACACCGGAAGAGTTCAGAGCACTTTAAAGTGGTCAATTTAAAACAGGGTCCTGCCCACTGGAAGTGGTCCTTTGCCGAAGGCCTCACTGTGCTAGGGCTGGTTTGTCCAGAAAAAACAGTGTTAGATGCATTCTGTGTGGGCTGGGAGGAATGTTTTCTCACTGATATTTATGTGGCATGCTAAGATCTGACAGCCATCCAGAGGGGTTTAGGCCAATATTTCATTTTAAATACAAGCTGCACACAGCTGAATAAAAGCACATGAAATGGCATTGCTTCTGAGGGATAAACCAAATGGCAGACTCCATATGGTAAACGAGCGGCTACGGAGATATAGGTTGTTTCAACAGGAATTTGAGCTATGAAAGGATTTAAGGGGAAATTACCAACTAGTCTGGCATTCAAATGCCAAAATACACAGTCAGACTCTTGGCTGTACAGGGACTCTGTAATGCTCTTCAGCTTCACTTCAAAGGGAGAAGGGAAGTGGCAGGACTCGTCTGTGGAAACCTCAGCCTCTCCACGCACGCAGGAAATCACCATCACAACTCTGCCCATTCGCTGGGATAACATGAAATGGTGAAGAATTACATATGAAGGACTTTTCCTTCAGAGGAGAAGAGGGAGAACCAAAGGATGTTTTGCTTCCCTCTCCATCAGAATGCTTATTATTTTGGGATAAGTTTGTTGTGTTTTTGGCTATTTTTCCCAAAAAATTGTTTCTTAAGGGCAGGCAGAGCCAGAGCCAGAACCTAAGGCCAGTTGTGATGTTTCTGTGGAACAGTTTGCCTCCAAAAGGTCTCTGCCTGCCTCAGCCTGTGAAGGCCTTTCCAGTATGGCTTCAGTTTTGGGGTACTCTTCCTCAGAGCCTACATCTTCTACCCCAATGAGCCATTTCCTTTGGCTGCATTCATAATGTGTCATCAAGTCATCACCTGGTTTGTTTTCAGAGCTAGTCAGGTTTCTAGAAATATGTAAAAGAGGATGTTAAATACTCAGTAGACTAGGAAAAGAAAAAAAAAAACACATTAGAGAGAAAAAAAAAAAGAAGCAGTTCTCATTTACAACTACAAAAGAAAAAAGAGGGGGGAAAGCTCCAAGAAGAAAAAGTATCTATGAACAGTACCTCTTCTCTTTTGAATATGGATCTAAACAATAACCAGGCAGCATCCAAAAACTTTGGAAGACTCAGAAAGTTGATTTAGATCTCACAGAACTCAGTATCTTGGGGTAAGCTTTAAAATATAACACAGAGCAGTCAAAATAAGGGAATGGAGCAGTGACAGAAGAAAAAATGGCTTACTTTTCAATTAGATACAGCAAGGAAGAAGTAACTTAGAAGGGAGCCTGAACAGTTTAGGATAATTTCATACAAGATTAAACTTACCAGATAAATATAAGGAACAATTTTTTTTTATTCCAAAAGGATAAATATGGATTTCCATTTGAAGCAGTAGCTGAAGAGTTCATAGACCAATTATTCATGAGAACATGTATATTGTTACTAAAAATCAAGATTGCAGCCCAGATGGGTTTATAATTTCAAGCCTTTTCAAAGTTTTGTTATTTAATTAGATATTCCAGGAGATTCCTACTCTTGCATGGAAGCAATTGTATCTGTAATATGCATTACAACCCACAAAGGGGTGGGAGTCAATCAGTCATTCTTAATTTATTTCATAATGTAACACTGGTTTTTAAAGCAAAGGGTTAGCAGGTAAACTACAGTTTATTCTTTACACCTGCTCAGACCAGCAAGGTGTCCCATGGGAAACACACCTCAGAGTGGTGGGATTTAGGCATGAGCTTGATTAACAAGTACTCTAAGGGCTCTTGATGTCATCACACAAGAGGAAGGCATTGGCTGAATGATGTGGGAACGGGGCCATACTTCTGTGCCTGGGACCAGGATTGAGGGTCCCAGCTGAAGGTGCACCATGATGTGGGTTGCAAAGGCTCGCTGAGGGACAGTATCATAGGTGCTGACCCCAGAAATTTGTGAGAATGAAGGGATAATGCCTGCCTGGGAGCCATTCTTTAAGCAGGGTTGTGAGGCCAATTCACTCCTAAATAAATAGCTTGATCATTTGGGACATGTCTCAAACCACTACAGAAAGTAGTTAGAGGACCACAAAAACTATATTGATGCCTATATAGACAGAGGTTATTTCAGCAGTGTGAAATGTTTTCTGATTCCAACAGCACACAAAAAGTGCCAGGGTAACGCCAGTGACAATAATGTGTAGTGGAATGTTGAGGATGAAAAACCTTCAGCTGGGTTTGACCCAGTATAAATCATCCCTGGCTCTACTTCAGTAGTATGCAGTGTTAACCAACTACATCTAGACTTTTTATCTGAATAGTATCTGTCACTTGAATAGAGATAAATATTAAATTATGTCTACACTTAAGACAGAGTCTTTAGTGTTAACTTAAAATGTAACTTTTATTTCCAAGTCATTTCAGTGAATTTGTAAATCCCATCCTTAAAGCTTTTGAAAAACATATTATTTTTTCACTCTGCTATTTAACACCATAGTGTGATTCTAGCCAAAACCTGAAATCCCACGAAAGGCAGATTATGTTCGCGTCTCTGGCTGTCTACATATTTTCTTCTTCTATGTACCTTACAAGCCAAAGCCTGAATATAGCCATAAAAGCATATCCTCAGCATACACTCAGGAGACCACATTCAGTAAGTATCCTGCCACCCATCATATTGAACTGATTGATTCTACCAGTATTGTTAATAAAACCATAATTTCAAAGATTTCTCTTTACTTAAAACCTTTTTTTTTTTTTTTTTAATGGTATAGTAGTTATGGCAACTGCTTCCTGCCACCTCTGCTGCCAAAAGCCACAATACATCCATGAAAAAGAGCTCTTCCATCCAAACACATTTTTCAGTGGACAGCAGCATTCCCTGGCTGTAGCACACTCTTCCCTTCTGGCAAACTGGAAGCCAAACAAAATCTGTAACAAATGTGAGCTAAGAGTGAGGAATTAAGTGAACTTCTTACAAATTACTTTGTATTTTTACACGTACATGCAAGAGAAAAGAAATAGAAAAACCTCTCAGGGACAATTGAGGGGGAGAAAAAGCCAGTCAACCCCAAAGGCTGTTCAATGAAAGAAAATGTTTTCCTTTCTTAGAACACACATTTGGAATTCAAACTCTTAAAAGTCTTGGCATAATAGCAATTAAAAAATCGGTGAGTTATTTCTCTTTTTTCTTAGTTTTATTCTACCACAGAGGTCAGTGGCATGATTTCTTAAGTCTGGTGTATTTCCTGCCTGATGATCAAAGTTTGCTTTATGAACTTGAAAATAAAATGTTCCTATTCTTTGCTAGTACCATAACTTTCTTTCTACGGGCAGGTTTTTCTGGTCTTGACACAAAAATAATTCTTAAAAGTCATGTTGGGCAACATGCTAAAACTTTTAGGAAAGCTTTATAATTACTTTTATAGGCTGTATTAATAAATATTATTTGCCTGCCTAGGCATAATTCCAGTGCAGAGTTATGTGGAGCTTGCTTGTCTTTCCCTTGTTTTGTTGTCTGTGACCTTTTACCCACTCAGAAAATAATTAGTACGTTTTCCAGCAGATAGTTGGATGATTTCATGCCCTCTTATTATGAGAAAACATTGTAACAGAGCAATGTTTTGAGCAAATAGTTCAATGTGCTGTTCCTTCAAGCCCCTGTGTAGCAAGTGAATAGATAAATTTACAAGAATGTCAAAAATTGAATGAATCAAGAATGAAAAGCCACTTATAAAGCAGGAATTATCTAACATTGACTGAATTTGAAAATTGAATTAAAATGCATTGGCCATTCAAGTCACTTTGGGATTTTTGGCTGCATATGAGAAGATAAGGCATGAGTTCCAGGTCTAATTAGGCATTGCACGCATTGTGGTCATTAATAATTTCCACCACAGTAGCTTCAGCCTACAAGATATTTTGCAAACAAATTGTAGAAGCAGGGAGCAGACAGCGTAAGCACCCAAATACACATACAGTACACAAGCTTGAAATCATGAAAACCAGAAGGGAAGGAAAAGCAACAGCAGAGACATGGATCCAATCCAAATTCCGGGTCAATATTACCAGAGTTTGGTTCCAGGTTCAGTGATGAGACCACATTGCCCAGCACTCTGTGTTAATGCAGTGCTTGCTCATTGAAACTCTTTTTCTCCCCAAGAAGTGCCAGCCTTACTGAGATTTTTGCCTTCAAAAAGGTTCTCACTGCCTCTGTGCAAGTGATGTATTGTGTAGCTATGTTAGTTTCTTTCTCCCAGTAAGTGTAGCAATAGGACTTCAGACTTTAAGTCCCTTGCCACTGGGCAGTTTCATGGAGGAGTCACGGAGGAGCCCCCTTACACATGTCCTTATCGTGTGACTGAGTTGTGTGGAAATGGTGGTTACAGGAACCCTCTCCACAGAGTCATGGCAAAAAGAGAGGAAGGCTGTACACCTATAGGA
Organism: Formicarius rufipectus; assembly: GCA_013399695.1. NCBI lineage: Eukaryota > Metazoa > Chordata > Aves > Passeriformes > Formicariidae > Formicarius > Formicarius rufipectus. The sequence goes on along the minus strand of VXAU01002141.1, from coordinate 920,427 downwards.
ATGTCTTCTCCCTGCTTTTGTTCCAATTCCCAGCCTTCAGCAACCATGCATTGCAGCAACAGAAAAATTAAAAGAAATCAGAAGGCAAAGCATATACATATAATGCTATGAAATAAATTGAAGTTCGTATCTCCAAGGATTTCCTGATGAATTCATTGCTTGTATTTTCTCCCAAGTGAATTATGCTGGGTTGATGCAGGACTAGCCTAACTAAAAGACAGTAATGCTACTCAAAGCCTAATCCTAATCAAATATCCCCAAGTTCCCCTCAACAGTGAAGCTGAGCTGCAAGATCTCAGAATTTGCTTATGCTTACACAGGTCAAATGAAGTGGTGACAAATAGGCACCAGATGATATCCTTACCCTTGTTTCCCAGATGAAGCAACTGGAAGATATAAAAGTCATAATTACCCCGTTTTAAGTCACACAGTGAGCAGAACCACAGCCAGAAACGTATTGTGGGTTTCTAGGCTCCAAAATAGTGATATAAAACAACTGTCCCTCTGTTACCAGGATTTTTTACAGCTGCTTTCAGCATCAGGTTTGCATTCTCAGTTATTTTTTTTCATTCCAGCCACTTCTTGCAGCTGCATTCACATCCTCACTGCAGACAAGAGCACTGAACCTGCCTACAGCAACTCCAGAAGCACTTTTAATTAGTCAACCTAGGCACCTTTGCTAATTGACAGAAAATCACAGAATCATTTAGATTGGAAAAGACCTCCAGGATTGTCGAGTCTAGCCTTTGACTGATCACCTAAACTAAACAATAACTAATAACTAATAACTAATAAAAAATAATAAACTAAACAATAGCACTAATTGCCATATCCAGGGAATTCTTGAACACGTCCAGGGAAGGTGACTCAACACTTCACTGGGTAGCTTGTTCCAATGCCTGGAAACCCTTTCCATGAAGAAATTCTTCCTTATGTTCAACCTGAACATCCCCTGGCTTGATGGTGTGTCCTCTTGGCCTGTCACTTTTTGTCTGGGAGGACAACCTGACCCACAGCTGGCTCCAACCTCCTGTCAGGTAGTTGTAGAGAGCAGTAAGGTCACTCCCCAGACTCCTTTTCTCCAGGTTGAGCCCCCCAAGTTGATCCTCAGCACACTCATGCTCCAGACCCTTTCACCAACTGTGTTTCCCTTCTCTGGACTCCGTCCAACCCCTCAATGTCTTTCCTGCAGTGAGGGGCCCAGAACTGGACACAGAACTCAAGGTGCAGCCTCACCAGTGCCCAATACAGGGGGACAATCACTGCCCTGGTCCTGCTCCCACACTATTGCTGGTACAGGCCATGTGCCATTGGCCTTCTTGGCCACCTCAGCACACACTGGCTCATGTTCAGCCACTTTTGACCAGCACCCCCAGGTTCTTTTCCCCTGGGCAGCTTTCCAGCCACTTTGTCCCCAACTCATAGCACTGCCTGGGGTTACTGTGACCCAAGTGCAGGACCCGGCACCCGGCCTTGTTGAACCTCATGCTGTGGACCTTGGCCCATCAGTTCCTCTGCAGAGCCCTTCTACCTTTCAGCAGATCAACACTCCTGCCCAACTTGCTGTCTTCTGCAAATTTACCGAGAGTACAGTCGACCCCCTCATCCAGATCATCAATGAAGATATTAAACAGGACTGAAGATTTCAAAAAGGACTGAAAAGTAGGCACCTAAAAGGTATAAGACTTGTGGATTTTGCCACTGACCTTAGGATAAGATAAACAGTACTCCACAGGCTCTTGTATCTCCCCACTAGTCTATATTATGTGGAGGATACTTTCCCCTTTGATCCACCCCTGGCCTCAGATTGCTCTACAGCCTGCATTATGGAACAATGGTTGACTTCTATGTGAGCAGGTCTATAAAAACAAACACTGCTGTCATAAATTATTCCAGTGGCATGTTCTCTGCCAAGACTCTATTACACTGCTCCTCCTATTAATTTTTTTAAGCCTAAATATATAAAACTGTTACAACTCTTTCATAGGTTTTCAAGAACGTAAAAAAAATATTTTGACACTGGGGAGGGGTTTTCTTGCAGGGACTTTTGAATCTGCATCTGAACAGAGTTTATAGGTGCCTTTTGGATTCAACAGAGAGAGACTGGGCACTTCATACATGTGATTCTTTTCACTCTACAAGGAATGTCCGTAACAGGTTAGATGGACTGCACATTACAAACATGCACTTCTTTCCATTGACAAAGGGACATGGGGTTCAGATGCAGTCAGTTACAGTCTGAACTGAGAAGAATCTCATTCCAGGTCTCAAAGGGCTGAAAGTGCTTGGGAGCAGTATCCTGTTTCCAAAGAGTTTCCAAGTAAAAACAGAGTTCCAAATGGCTATAATTCTTTCCAAAAATTGACTGGATGAAGGCAGGTTTGTTCTGCAGCATTTTTTTTCACTGAGCTACCATTGTGAGAACCAGTAATGTTCCAATTCAGACTCTTTCCCTCCTTATTATCCTTCCCCTTTACGTGCTCCAGCTCTTACTTCACTGCAAAGTTATCTTAAAGCTTATAAGAAACTATACCTCATAGAAAATAGCTGCAGTGAATTCAAATCCCCTCAGAATGTGAAGGTTGCAATGATTGTCAGAAAAACACTTTACTCACTTCCCCCTGTCCAAAATATATTCATGTGGAGTGACCTAATTTTTATGCTAAGACTTACTTGAAGGGTTTTTTTAATTAAAATGCAGTTGTTTAAAATCAAATTACGAAGGCCTTGGAGACATGCATAAGTATTTGCTTCACTTAGCCTTGATATACAATATTAAAACTCCAGAGCTTTTAAGTCAGTTTTGGAGGTAAATATTATTACTGGTTATTATAACACATTGATATTGGTAAGCCTTTAGCTTCAACAAGCTGTGACTATGAGATCCGAAATGTAACCATGAAATACACTGAGGCTTTGAATGCTATGCTTTGTGGAGAATCTCTCAGTGAGTAAATCTTGTTGCTGTGCTACAAGCACAAAGGGAGTCCAGCTTCTCACCCATTTACTGTGTAAGTACTGCCACTATCTCTTCTTTTTGGGTTTCTTTATGGTGAATAAATATAATGAAGTCAGCTGCCACTTTCCTATCTGTGCAGTTGTTTCCACAGGTGTCACTAAATTCTCTTGAATGTGCTCCAGCTCATTCCCTGAAGAAACCCCCAACATCCAAGGTGGGGTTTTTTTTGTTTGTTGGTTTTTTGGTTTTTTTTATTATTACCAAATAGTAGTTATAATTTAACCATATTATAACCAAATCATTGTATGAGCTGATTCTTGACTCCCTTTTCTGAGCTGATACAGTTGATTTAAATGCCTTAAATTCAATGAGTGCACAGAGCAATGGGAAGCTCAACACTTCATATGAATCCATGCTGGCCATGGCAGTAAGAAAGGCAGAAAGCTAAACTCATGGAGGGGGCATGCTTTGGAGCAACTGGTGAAAGTTTTTGTATCTGGTTCCTGGGAAGTTTCTTTTTATCCTACTACTTTAGCTATAGGTTTACAGGCAACGCATTCGAAAGAGGAGCGTCATAATACAGGGCAACCAAACATTTGCAGAAGGTGTTAGATCTCTCAATTCCTTTTTCCACTCAAATTACTTCTGCTCTAAGCAAAGGTGATGTTCAGTGTTCTTCCATTTGTATTGATTATCATTACCATGTATTTGATTCAAATCATGAAACTGAAATAACTGTAAAAGATCACTCCTACAGATCATGAGGATTCTTCATCCAGCACTTTATGTGAACACTTTATGTCTTTGTCTTTTTGTCTTTAGGGTTTGTATAAATTAGAGTCCATTACTGAGTTTTCAGAGGTTATAAATATAAAAGGGTTTTTTTCCTCCTTCAACTACTACATAAAATGGAAAGTAACAAGTAAAAACGTCTTGTTCTTCCCTTTGCTGACAACTGAGCTAATTTAAAAATCAAAATAGTCAGCCCTACCTATTAAAAAAGGCAGTGACAATTGGCTAGAGCTTCCACTTGCTAACATTTGTCACTCCATCTAACTCTGAGCTTTGGTGGAATGACTCCACATTGCACCCAAAAATAAATACACTTTTGGCCCAATAACCACAGATTTATAAAGGTCAGTTAACACCAATGGCATCAGTAGCTTCTGAGGAAACAAATATTTTAAGTGTAGTGCCTAAGTCCTGAGTAATTTTAACACATATCCACTGCTCACCAAATGTCACATTATCATGTTTACAAAAATATGAATGCTTTCATGTGGGCCTAGGAAAGTAATATTTGCAGTGAGAAGTTTATGTGCTTATATAAAAGTGTTTATCCTCAATTTTCTTGTTGGTCTAACATAGAATTATCTAAGATGACTTCTACTTTTGCACACAAAATTACAGAATTAAGCTAGTGAGCTATTTCTTGGAGTATTATTAGCAAATTTTGTTGTGTGTGTGTGTGCACATGACTAAAGGCTGTTTAGTGCCATCTTTTGGGTGGTCCTAATACTACAGAACAGCTTCATCAAATTAATTATACATGTACCACCATTTATGTGTCCAGGAAGCCATGTGTCATTAGATCCCTAAGCTTGTTTCTAGAGGGTGTGGGGGTTTTATCCTACATCTTGCTTTCTAATCTACATGAGCTCTCCAAAGAACAGGCAGAGATGACAGGAGCTGCAATCTAGGATAAACCTACTACACACACTCCCTAGAAACAAGTTTAGGGACTTAGTAACACATGGCATCCTAGCCACCATTCAGCAAAGACCATACACAGCTGAGTGGCAGCAGTCAGATGACAAAGAAACTCAAAGTGAGGATGAATTGCTGGGAGTGTTTCCATACTGCATAAAGAACCACCCCCCAGTCCTTTCTTAGCACACAAATCCCCAAATCCCCAGCAGCAAAATATTTTCCTATTTAGAAACACTGTTTTTCCAACTTTGGCCAATGTTCATGCTATTTTATAAGATAATTATCTATGTATCTCCGTCACACCCTATATCACCAAATTTCTTTCTTCTGACTCCTAACATAAGATCAACAGAAAATTCATTAAGTTGTTTATATTCTGTCCTTATTCCATATTCCTTTCTAGCTCTAAAAGTAGACCGTGTGTCAAAACCAGACAAAACCCAAGCACCCAAAACTCCAACTTAACACTTGCACTGATGACACAAAATTGCAAGCATATATAAAATATTTCTCCCATGGTACCTGATACACGATAACTAATAACCAAATCTAGCCTCAAATCGCTGCCTTTCCCAAAGATGATCTAAAGTAGGATTAGATGACAATGTCCCTCTGAAAAGGTTGGTGGTCAACTGGTTTCGTCTTAGGCAAGAAAAAGTTGAGTGTAGTGAAGTAGGTAATGCTTTCAGCAGGGTTTCCTTTCCCTTAATGAGATAAGAGGCCTTTCTATCTCTACTCCTGGACATAGGAGCCGCAGCAAAGCCCAGTTTCACTTGTGATAGAGTATATATGGCTTGGAGGTAGCTGGGCTTTGGATGACTCCTTGCAGCAATACAGGCACATAAAAAGCAGGTCAAGGTTCATACTGTGCTCCCTGACTCATGGTCCCAGAGCCATCACAGAGAGAGCCAAAGGAATTACTCATGTGTGGAAGAGCATTTATTTACAGCACTCGGCCCTGGCGTCTAGAGCACCAGCTGATCCTTTTTTGCACACTGTTGGGGTTGAAATGACATATGCACACAGAGCAAAATTTTGGACAAGGTAGCCTCTCCCAGTAAAATGCTGATGTCCGTAATTAAACTTATCACTGTGTGGTAATGATCCCCAGGCACCGCTTTCCAGTCCAAATGCTTGTTGGAAGCTTTCTGGAGGTGTCAGAAGGTTTGCATTCCTCTACTCTTGGATAATCAAACACTGCTCGTGAATTTGTTTGGATGTTGAAACAAGCCCAGGCAGGGAGTTTATGCATGTACAGATTGGAGCATTTTAGGGACACGAGTCTGGAAGCTGCTTCCTTCATTAGTCTATCCCTTCCTGTGCTGTGGTAGGACACAGCAATGTGTAGTTCTGTCCCAAAATGCATCGAGTTCAATTTTACAACCATCATGCCCTCTGTCTCCATCCCTCCTGTTGGAAAGCAGGTCTATCCATGTGCACCTAGAGCAGACCTTATCAGGAAACAGCACCAGTGAGAGGCCAGGTACACTACAGATGCAGCAATCTCCAACATTAATAACTGGTCTCTTTTTTTATTGGCACTAATAAATGTCTGGCTTGTGGACAACCACTACTTGTATTGCTCACAGATAGAGCTTTGGGTACTTCTCATATCATAACTGTACAAATTACCTAGAGGAAGCTAACACACAACATATTTCCACAGTTCTTTGCAGGATTGCAGCAGTCAAGATGAACTGCACCATAACAAGAGAGTGGCAGGGGTGTGCCAGGACACTTCTGTAGGCAGAAGCAAAAAAGAGACTTCCAGCCACACAGATCACAGCCCTTGAAGGCCCACTGGGGCCGCATAGATTAACAAAAAGCAACACATGCTGGCACTTTTAGCAGTGGGTGTCCTCATCGTCACTGACTTTTGCTTTTCTGCCCTCCCTGAAGCAAACAGCACAAGCTAATGTAGCTACTTCTTACAGTTTCTGAGTGCCTTATGTCATAGCTTGAGTGTTTATAGTTTTTGAACTTGTTTCCAATACCATGTTTGAGTTTGAATTCCTTTGGAAAGGTAAAAACAGAACATTTTTCTTGGAGAGCTTTGAAATCCAAATTGCAAAGTTGGCAGGGCCCTCTCAGTTACATTTGGTTTCACTTTTTTGCCTTATTAGCAATTTCTTTACACAATCTATTTTAGCTCATGTGTTTACCATATAAAGCAATGGCACTACAGCTGCCATCACTAGAATTATATAAAGGTATGTTTTTATAAAGTGGAATTTTTTTACCTGTTTGCTAAAATACCTGATGACGCTTTGGTTTTAGAAAGTGTGTTACATGTGACAGCTGTGCATATTTGTGCTGTAACTATAATTTTTATACCACACCCAGTTTACAAATGTTATTGAGCAACAGCTTCTGACATTTTTAAATAATCAAGAAAGAAAATGTTGAGAGAAGCAGCACAGAATAACACTGATTCCTTTTTTCCCAGCTGATTAGAAATAGTGCTGATCTACTTTGGAAATGTAATAATAACCCAGTCTCAGCGTGAACTCTGCTATGAGACCTTGGAGGTCCAAGGAGCAGGTTTCCCTAGCTGCTTTAATTTATGCCTTTGAAGACATGTAACTAGACCATACTTCCCCTTGACATGTCAGCCTTAGAAGCCCATGAAGTCTCCTCCAGTCCATGTCCCTCATTAAGTCACACACTTTCTGAGGACCAGCCCAGCTTTTGCCAAGGCACCACTGAAGTTCAGCCCACCAGTAGCCATACGACCTCATCAAGCATATCTACCGAGCCTGAAACAGCCTGAGTCAGCCACAGACAGCTGGGGGACTCTCTCTCCTCTTCACCCGCTTCCATTTCACAAGGGACACACAGATGTCCCTCTGCCCAGGTCTCAGCATCCAGCTGAGCGGGCAGAGGCAACAGCAACACAAAGAATTTGGGGTTGCCTCAGCTGTATTCCCCATGGATCCTAGAGCACAAGTAGCCAAACTGGGCATCAGACCCAGGCCTCTTTCAGAACAGGAGAGGGCAATGCCAGTGGGTACAGGGATATGATGCCTGCCTTCCAGTTATGCTTATCTTGTGATCAGAAATGATGGCTGAACTTGTGCAGGCAATAAAATTAATTATTCAGATTAAAAAATACCCTATGTGAAACTATGATGCATCTTTCTGTCTGCAATATTTTAACTGCACATTTAAATATATTTGGATTTAAAATTTATAATCCTCTAAATAAACAGAAAGTGGAACTCAAAATAAGTGAATGAGTCAAAACACTGAGATTAACTGTTAAGATATAATAATGCTGGGAAAAGCTTTTCCCTACTTTACCCCTTCCCTCTCTTCTTAGGTTCACATATTCCCAAAGACTTGAGACATTTTAAAACTTGCAATTTTTTTCCTTGACCAATCTTAATCATATATCCAAACCTCTACTTTTGCCTTAAGTACAACTTTTAACTTTAGAGCATGTATTTGGCAATTTGAACCACTCAAGTCAAATACACTGTGACTTCACAGGACACTCATGGAAATAATACTGAATGCAAAGGTTTCCAGAACAGTCCTGTGCTCTCTTAGTTCTTTATCACCGAAAGCAATAACCTCTTCTGCCATGCTGTGCAAAAAGGAGTTGATGGCATAGTGAAGGCAGCGCATCAGCAGGAATCCTCTGCATCTCTCACAAACGTGTTCACATTCTTAGTTGTATACCCAGTGGGGGTCAAACAGCCTGTCTACACCATGACAGCAAAGGCTTTGCATAAGGGTTTGCATATCAAAGCCAAGAGGAGAAATTTAGTGATGCTAAATGGAACTTAAATGTTTCGTTAATTGACTTTTTGGTGTTTGGCCTTAAGAAGGAACAATGTTTTTCCAAAAGATCTATTGGTAACATGAGTGAAAATACAAATTTGGTTTCTGTTGGGTTACTACTGTCTGTTTATTTCTTGCTTTGCTCTCTTTTAGTGTCTGTGGAATAAACTGACATGGAGGATGGATGGGTGTTTTGTTTTAAAAACTTCATTTCTCCTGTAAGACATTGCACATGCTTCCTCTTGATATCATTTGTAAACAGAGTATTTTAGCCAACATTTTATTAAGTTTTCGATCCTGTAAGCACTCCAGGGGTTAGCAAGATGCTGGGAGTTAAGCCTAACTATAAATATTATCAGGACTGGGGCCTACGTGTCTGCTCAGTTGGCTTTGTTAACATTATGTGACTGAGCTACGTGTTCCATCGCTGCAGCGAGGGCTGCTCACATGGGCAGAGTGTATTAATAGTCTTAACATGGAGTTGTGCAAGCGAGGTTATGTGCCAGAGGAGAGGCTCATGTGAGCTGCTCCAGATCTGCTGGGGAGATAGTGACTGTGACTCTGCAGTGAACTAGGACAGACAGCAATTTTAAACCTTCCAAAAACTGGAGGGAGCTGCAAAGGGAGGCCCTCGCTGCCCCTGTAGTCACCCTTCCCCTGCCTACAGCTCCCTGCCCAACCAGCAGCAGGTGAATATGCAGGGAGAGACAGAGGGCAGCAAGAGGCCTCCTCAACCCCCTCTGCCCTCCTCAGGAAGGTGCAGGGGAACTGTCAGCAAGATACAGCCAAAAATGGGGTATCTTCAATCCAAACCTTATAATAATGGCTTGATCTATTTTGTCAAGCATTTAACTCCTGAGCAGAACACCCAGTATTAGATTTTCGCATGGCTTGGGAAAATCATACAGTGTGAACAGGCTGACAAGAAAAGCTGAGGGGATCAGTCTCCCAGAGAGCAGCAAACGTGACCCTGCTGCAGTGGCCTCTCTCTGCTCCTGCTGGCCCTTCCAGGAACCCCATGCCTGCAAGGAAGGTCAGAAGGAAGAGCAGAGGATACAAGGCAGCAGGTGACAGTGACAGTGAAATTAGGCAAAAAGGCAATGAGTTGAAAAGGAAAAAGCACAGGGTGTAATTTTCTGCATGGTCTTTCTGCAGCGTTTTCAGTCAGAGTACCAGTACGGAGTGTGGGTGCCCAGGCAGGGGCTGCTGGTGGGGCCCCTGTGAGGATCAGCCAGAGCTGCCCTATGCTAGTCACAGCCTGTTCACCAGCTCCAGCAGACCCACCACGAGGCATGGCTGAGCCCCACGGCCACGATGGAGATGTCTTGGGAACAGCAAGGATAGGAAAAGGCGCAATGGTGCAGGAACAGTGTGAGAGACAGTCTTGAGAGTTCTGAGGGAAGAGGGGAGAAGAAAGACCTCCAGGTGCCCCAGCAGGGATCCTCTGCAGCCCGTGGAAAGGACCCATGCTCTGAAGGACTGCAGCCCACAGAGAGGTCCTATACTGGAGCAGGGACAATATCTGAGGGAAATGCAAAGAAGGACTTACTACATGGACTTACTACAGTTCTTCATTCCCCATTTTGCTGCACCACTTGCGAGGGAGTCAGACGAGTCAGGAATTAAAGAGTGCCTTTGAGCCTAGGCAAAAAAAAAGTAAGGCAAGAGGGAATTAGTTCCTGCATTTGTTTCTCATCACCCCACTCTAATTGGCAATAAATTAACTTAATTTTCTCCAAGTCTGGTATGCTTGTGACAGTAACTGGTAATTGATCTCCCTGCCTTTATCTCAGTTCATGAGCTTTTCTATCTTATTTTCTTCCTCCTATTCAGATGAAGAGGAATGAGAGAGCAGCCAGCTGAGCAGCTGATACCCAGCCAAGGTCAACCCACCACAATACTCAATAGTTCTTTGCCTAAGATTAGTGTTACAACCTTTTATTTTACTCATTTCACTGATAAAATGGAGATATATTAAGGATTACAAGGTGTAAGCCAAAATATGTGATGAAGTCTTGCCTCCAGCTCAGCTGACCTTGCGATTAAGAACACGTCAGGGTTGACATATAGACATATCCAGTACCTAGGGTGACCTTCTGGGAGTCTGTTCTATCCCAAGACACCCCAACAAGTCTTACTGACTTATATGCCACTGTACCCAATAGCAAACAAAGATTTCTCATTTACTTTGTCCCTAACATTATAAAAGAAGTGAAGAAGTAATCTGAAGTTAGAGACTAACATTAGAAAACAAGGGAGATTGAAAGCAGAAAAAAATAAGAGGTAACTATTGCATGTGCTGTTCAAATATGGATAAAACTCTCAAAAAGCAAGAACAGATTAGCCCTGTCCTGAAATAGCTGTAACAAGTTATGGCAGAGCTACAGGGCCTACAAACGTCTATAAATTGCTTTATTATAACCAAGGTATTTTACCTTATTTTTAATAAATTGTTTAGTCTCTTTGTAACTCAGGTTTTAACTTGTTAAATAAGGATAGCTCTTCCTAGGGGCTTTTTAGGAGATAGTCCTTAACGATAGTGAGTTGTTTATTTGAGAGCCAAACAAGTATGATGAGGGAGTCAAAAATACAATCACAAAATCATGGAATCATGAAGGTTGGAAAAGATCTCCAAGATCATCGAATCCAACCTTCAACAGAATACCCCCATGCCCACTAAACCATATTGCAAAGTGCCACACCTACTCATGTTTTTTAACACTTCCAGGGATGGTGACTCCACCACTTCCCTGGGGAGCCTGTTTCAATGCTTAAACACCCTTTCACTGAAGAAATTTTTCCTAATATCCAACCTGAACCTCCCTTGGCACAATTTGGGACCATTTTACCTCCTCCTATCAATGCCTAGAAGAATGTAATTATTAAGAACTCCTAAAAGCCAACAAGATTTTTTTTTTCATGTTGGACCAACTACTGGAGTCAGGAACTGATATTTTACGTATTTATTGCTTTTGTTGGACCTAAGCATAGGTGATTTGCTCCTCATCTCAAGAGGAGTCTGGAGCACAGCCAGGTCTCCCAAAAACTAAAAAGACATCTTATCCTATTTTGGTATGTAACAAATATGACAGAAGAAACAAAAAACTGTACTTAAAATCATGACTTTGCATTACAATCCCTTGCAGTATTTCTGAAATATCTGTTTAGGTCACAATATAAATTGATGAATTGCCTGGATTAAAGCATCTAAGATCCTGTTGCAAATCCCCAAATTTACTGTTAAGTGAGGATGCCATTTAAGGTTCTCTCTCTTGAGGTATGTACTGCTGAGATTTTGTTTACATATTCTGAATAAAAGAGATGCAGGCAAGAGTATTTCACACTCGGCTGACCAGCTCTTTCTCCACTTGTGACATAGGTTCTGCTTGGCAGCAAAGTAGAAGCTAACAGACAATCTCCATTACAATTGCTTAGAGGGAGTGCAGAGATTAGTGAAAACACTGGAACTACCAACTCTCTCGGCATTAAGAGAGCTGCACTTACATCAAAATCCCTCTTTTCCTTCACCAGAGGAAAAACTCAGAGCCATTGAGGCTTATTATTCACTGGATGCAGAAAAGTGTAACTGCTGTTCAATTATTTTTTCCCAAAGTTTCACTCTGTTTTTTGCATAGTAAAGACATTTGACTGTTTACTTCTCAAATAACTACTGTTGCATGTTTGTTTGACACTTCAGACTTCACTCTAAGAGAAGGCTAAGGAGACTACAAATGCTATTCTCCATTTGAGATTCAAGTCTTGTGGAAATCTGTGGTTGCTTAGGCAAATAAACCTTTACTTAAAATCAAAGCAGGATTTAGTACGATGAATCCTAACCATGACCTAGTATGTAAAAGCAGGTACTAAAAATATATTTCAAAAACATCAAGACTGATCATAACCTCTGCCTCTGTGCCAATGTTGACAGAAAGAGTGGCATCTTCTGTTCCCACACAGTCTGCAGATATTCTGGTCTTAGTGGTACAGATCTTCTTCTGCTTCACTCTTTCCAGGAGGTGGCAGAGGGCTTCTGACCTGCTCAGGTTACAAAATCCACCCTTGGCTGTACTGAGCAAGTCTTTAACTATGTCAGACACCAACATGACACAAGTGCAGCACTATTTGGTGTCAGCAAAGGTGATCTACTTGGATGTTAAAATGCAAGATACTTAACTTTTATAAAGGACAACGAAGACCCCTGGGACTGCTGTCTGAGGAATTCCATTTCATTACAGTAAGTTCAGAGAAACATTTCACAAAGTGTAAAAAGGCAAGACCCACGTCTGAAGAAAATGGGGGAAAACTGCAATATAACATTTTGAGCACTACCTCAATTATTGCCATTAGTGTTATACCTCTGTCATAAATGATGAGGAAGCTGACAATGAATAAAAATCTCTACTTTAAACTTCATTTTTAGATAACTTCAAGCAGTGTGTTGGACTATAATAAAGAGCAGACAATACACTGAGTCCCCCATATATGAATTTACAACCGTAGTTAGAAAGGGTCTACCTTTCTTCCCTTGATGTTATTCAAGAGTGAAAAAAAAAGCTGTGCCAGAAAAAAAGAAAATTTTCAAGGCAATGCTATGACAAACACCATTTATGCAGCAGTGGCCATCTTCAGACACACATAGGAAAGGTGAGGTTTTTTCAAAAGGGAGAGAAGGGTAAAAAGGAACTCTCAGAAAAAGTAAGCAAATCAAGACCCAGAGGAGCCCCAAGAACAGCAGTTCAAGAGGGCCAGCCCCATCTCTGCAAACCAAGAGGAAAGCCCATTCAGGCTTATAGCAAAGCATGGATTAGATCAGTCTAAACATGTATATAAATTGTTTGGAGAGTGGAGAGTGGTTAAACACTTTCATTAATGCTTTTTGTCCTTTGTTAAATACACTTACTGTCAAATTTTTGATTATACAGCATAACAAGGATGAAGGGTAGATGAGCTAGAGCTACGGTGAGGAAACTGCCCAGCTTGAGATTTAACTCCACTGAAAATGTTTGTTGCTGTCTTGGTTTTTAGTAGCCAGGGTCAGTTTGTCACTGTGTGGGTGTGTATTCTAAAGCCTCTATGCCATTTTTTCCCATGAACTGCTCACAATGGCACATTAGCAGTTATTGTCTAAGGGACTGCACACCCCTCAGGCTGCAGGCTGGGTGTTTTGGAACTTCTGTGAGATAAGGAAATTCTTCTGCCTCCACACCCACCTGAGGGGTCATGTCTGCTAATGGCCCATCAGGGGTATCAAAAATAGGTCATTGTTTATCTCACAGAGTAAATCACCCATTGTTTAAGTCTCCGCCCTGAGGGAGGGACTGGGCGGAGCCTAGGTGAATATAAGCAGAGGATTTTTGGGCCTAGGGAGCTCTCTTCAGATCCAGAAGAGGACCTGAACCATGAGCAGACTGCGACTGCCACCAGACTGCAACCATCACTCTCACCGGCAGAGGATTTCAACTGCTCTTCGGAGGGACACGCCAAAGCTTTTTCTTCCCATCCACCAACCCCCACCCCCCCAGGGGCGACCCAACACCAGCTACTCATCTCATCACCTGCGGTCTGTAAAATACCTCCGTGCCTGCCAGGGACAGAGACTGGGGGAGGGAAGGGGTTTTGCTCAGGTTTTTCTTCTATTTTACTCGTTTAGTTCTGGTTGTTTTTGTTTATCTTAAATATATAGATATATATAAATTATAGCTAGGAACTGTTATCCTTCCATTTATCATATCTTAATTAAAATTTGTTTTGAAATTGAAGGAGATTTGTCCCTCTGTTTTAACTATAAATTTTTCTAAGGTCTCTAAACTTAGACAGTTGCTAATGTTCAAATTCTTGGCACTTTTTCTAATGAGCATTATATAGACTCTGGTCAGAAAGAACAACCAGCAAATCCAGGAGAGCAATGGAAATCTTACTAGACAGTGGCTTTGGAATCAGCATGGTCATTGCCCACATCTCCTAAGTGATGGTAATTGTCAACCACACCATACAAATGTCTCAAAAGTAAAAAAATTAATAGGTACAGTGCTCAGTTCTCATTAGGAGGACTTCCATGGAAATTTTAACACTTCTTGCAGTACTTGTGAAATCCTCTGTCCAAAGGACATAGAGAAAGTGTGGTATCTGTTAAACCTGCAATGTCATAAAAATGTCAATAGAGCTCAGGGTATACATGAACGTGCTTCTCACCATTTGTCAAGGGACTTTGCAGCCAATGTTACAGTTATATTTAACTTCTGAAACCCTTACAGAAATGCTATAATGTAGCATTTTGTTTTGCCTGATTGCTTTTATTTGATGCATAGCAGTTGTTTTGACCATGAAAATTTGGATTTAGGTCAGCTGCTCACAAGAAATTTAGATGGTGATGCAAATTCTTCAGTAGGAATACTTCCACTACCAAAAAGTGAGATACACATGTGAGACCTCAACAGTCTTTAAACCACTTGCCTGTGGATTTATGTCATACAGCCACATCTGAATTTGCATTCTTAGGCAAACCTCCTTCTTCAGCCTTACCCTGATATGATAGCAGACTTTTGGTCTGGGATGTGACTGATAATAGGTGGTAAGAGAGTTTAACATAAAACTAAATGCTAGGTCATCCACTAGGTGTTGATCTAGCCATAAAACTAGCACTAAATATATGCACACCTTTGTTGCTGCTTCTCTTAGAACAATATCACTTAATATGCATTAGCTCACAGGTTCTAACAAGCACATCAATCAACAAACTGTAAAATGGTTGAAAACATACTTCATCATGGATAAAACGCAATACATTTTTCACCATGCTTATTTCAGGAGCAAACAGAAAAAAACACAGATGTAAAAACTTTTATGAAGCCATAAGAAAACTCAGCTGAAAGTCAATCTGCCAGATGATAACACTGTCCTCAGGATACGTGTAGGCAACGTGGATTGCAAATACTCCTACCTGTGTCCTATAAAAAACTGTTAAAGAGAAAATGTATCTCATTAATTATAATGTCTGTATTGTACTAAATTAATAGAAGTGGTATTATACTAGTCAGTGCAAGGTATCTACAGAAAATTTCTTTGTGATCTAAATAAGGACCTCCACAAATAAAACTCATTCTTGCTTCTACGAGTGTTGTTCAGTTAAAACTAAATGAAGCTTCCTGGTTGCCCTTACTTTTATGAAATGAACTAACCTATATTATGAACCCCAAAGTCTGGTGCATTGTATTTTCTGAATAGCAAAATCTTTGACTCACACTGCCAGAAGTGTCAGATCGAGTTCCCACTGAGTCCAATTTTGATAGAAGTTTAATAAAATTTAATAATAGAAAGCAGAAAGAACTGGTAGCAGTTCATTTTGAGTGCATACAGGCCTATTTAGGCTATTTAGCAATACAATTTGGAGAGTACCCAATTTCTGCATCTAATTTTTTAGCAACTTTGATAATTAGTAATGTAAAAGCGGAAAAAAGTAGGGGGAACACTTTAACACATTAAATCACATGATTTTCCACTAAAATAACAAAGTACACTTCTCATTAAAGTGATGATGGACCCTGTTTTACTTTTTTCCAAGTTCTGTTGACTATCAAAACACTTAAACAAAATTAGAGGTCATCTCTTTTAACCCTGTTATCCTACTATCAAAACCCAACAGTTAATGACCAGAAAATCAATAATAAATAGGTAAAATAATAAATTAATCACACATAACACAAAAGACATCATAGTGGAACAATTTCAAAAAATAATCTTGGAAGTGTTCCTCTGAAGACTTTTGTAACAGCATCATCTTTAATCTCCTATTTAGTGGGCCTAATGTGCCATCTGCTGTTTAAATTCTAAATCATAAGAGTTTTTGAAAGATGCAATCTTCGTGGGGTGGTTGTTTTTGTTGCTTTTTTTCTTTAATTTTGGATGTAGCCATTTATGCAAACTGTGGCAAATTTAAGCTTCACCATTACTAATACTGCTCAGAAACCGATTATTACTTGGGCCTGAACCACAAAAACTATTCTTGCACTGCAGACGAAAATATGATGACCGGACCAAAATATAATGATGTCTGAGCGCTATCTGGTGGCTTACCCGGTGTTACAATTTCTCATATCTCCCTGACAGGACTTTTTTTTTTTTTCTCTAGGTCTTTATCCAACTAAGCAAAATTCTGCAAAAGTTCAGTATGTTTATCTAAGTCTGGATTCACACAAGCTGTGATTGGAGCTGGCTCATATTAGATATAATACAGATTGAAAATACAGGTACTCAGGCTTTAACGTCTTGAATAATTCAGTTAAAATCACCGGGGTTATTCACAGAAAAACACTAAAGCTCCAGCAAGATGATTCTCGTGGTACTGTATGTGTATTGGGCAGCAAACCTTTTGTAAATGTTCCTTCTCAACGTGATTTGTGTTCAGGTACCCACATAAGCACAGCTAGAAATGAGGGAACAAGAAGGCAGCTGAATTCTGTACTAAAACACTTACTTGCAGAGTATATAAAGGCCAGGAAAACATTTGACCTAATCATAGAACTATTAAGTTCACCGCTAAAATGTAAACCTTATACCAGAGCATAGCCGAAACCCAGGAGATGAACCGTGAAACACTTTCCCAGAACAATTTTTTATAGGCGAGTGCCACCTGGTGGGGCATTGGGAAGACTTTTCAAACCAAAAAAGCTGTTTTAAGGTGGTCAGGATCTTTTCAAATCACAGAACTTACATCAAAAAATAACAGCAAAATCTTACCATAAAGGTGTGTCCGGCAGCTGAGTGGACATGTGAACTGCCTCTAGTCCCTTCTCATCTATGTGTGACACTGGTTATGCTGTGAAATGATACACAAGGAAGTTTTCATATTTTTAGTTACTATCTTTGCAAGTATCTCTACCTTGAATCAATGTAAGTTCAAAATTAAATTATGAAAACGGTTTCCTTTCAATTCTATGCTTCTATTCCTGGCTTTGAACCTTGTAATTCCCGAAATTTCAAAGTACATGTAACTGCCAGGTAGGTATCCTATGCAACGCAAAATTAACAGCATGAATGAAAGGTATCTTTGTTGTGAGTCTTCTATGCTAGGAAAAGCACAACAGAGTTGGGCACACATTACCACATCTCAAAGATAAAGGTGGAGATTGATACACATCTCCAACTTCAGTGAAAAACTAGGCCTCTGTTGTAACTAAAAGGGTATTTCTGCTCCTGGCATATTAATGGGTGGCAGATGTCACCTCTAAAGTCAAGACACTGCTCAAAATCTCCAGCATTTCCTGCTGTATCCCAAAGAAATCCCACATTTTAGGCCCAGTTCTGATTTTGCTCATCACTCTGAGTCTACAGCACTTACGCTGAGCAAGTAGATGGGAAATTGGGTTCATCCCTTCATATGTTTTATTGCACAACTTGAAACCATGTTCACTTCTAAAGTTGCAAGATTTACAGAACACCATGGGAAATGAATATACTGTCAGAACTTAGCAGGCAATCAGACTGTGCAATTGACACAGGGTTCCAAGTTCGACTGACATGGTTTAAATTAGGAAGAATAGCCTTTGAGTTAGATTTAGTGGCATTTGGGGCACTCCATCCTAAGAAAACAGCGGATACATAGAATTATAGAAATGTTTGCCCTATCACAAGGTTTTGCTACTGCTGTTTTCAGCCTCTGTGTTTTACACTTGCATAAAATGCCACATTGATAAACACACAAGAATCTTTGTTTAATTTGAGAGCCCAGGAGTTGTCACCAACTGGTACACTGCTTCTGTTTTCATTCACACATTTGCTCACCATTTCTTCGCCCCCATCCTCCCAGACTCAAGAAGCAGAAGCATTACTTGGCTGCGCATAACACACGGGTGTTGCATATAAAGAATTAAGGGGATTAGCTGCACCACTATGGTTGGTTATGGCTTCAAAGGAAAATATTGGCTGCACCTACGTAAATGTCTGTTTAAGTGATTTAAAAGAAACCATTTCCCAGAAGTACAGGTGCATGACCGACTGTAGGTATTAAGGCCGTGAAAGGGCAAGAATTTCTTGGGGGGGCGGAGGGGGGAGATAAATAAAAAGAAGGAAAAGCCACGAAGGCAACCGGGGATCATTCTCCCCTCCCACCCCCGCCCCAGGAGCTCCAGGCCGTCCCCCTGCCGGTCCCCATCCCCGGCCGGCGGGGGCAGAACCGGCACTGCCCGCAGCCCATCCCTGCGGACCGGGTCGGAGTGACCACAGCGGAGCGGAGCGCTGG
>VXAU01002141.1:805855-898845 GCA_013399695.1 Formicarius rufipectus | reverse complement strand
TTTTTTTTTTTTTTTTTTTTTAACAGAATGCTTTCTGCTTCAGCACAGAGTTAACCTTTTGCATGCTGCCAGTGAATTTAGAGGACCCTTAGTTTTACAGAAATGGTGCCACAAATGGGCTCAAAGACTTCTGTTACAAAGCAAATGCAGTTCTCTTTTGAAACTGAATGCACTCGCAACATCTGCCTATTTTTTTTCCCCCTTTTTTTTCCCCTTTTTCAGGTGAGTGTTTGTTGGACAAGCCCCACAAACCAATCCAGCTCCCTTCTGACTTGCCCGGCACGTTGTATGATGCCAACAGACAGTGCCAGTTTACATTTGGAGATGAGTCCAAGCACTGCCCTGACGCAGCCAGTACGTGTACGACGCTGTGGTGTACTGGCACTTCTGGAGGACTGCTTGTGTGCCAAACCAAACACTTCCCTTGGGCAGACGGCACCAGTTGTGGGGAAGGGAAGTGGTGCATGAATGGCAAATGTGTGAATAAAACTGAGAAGAAGCATTATGATGTAAGTATTGAAAAAGAAATCAGAATGTTGAGTTGCAGTCACATGGAAAATGCTACAATGGGAGGAATCAGTTAAAAGGGATTGAATCAATGGAGGCAGACTGCTAATAAACTTGAAGCTTCTTTTTTAATGAGTAGTTTGGGTAAAAATGAGCACGATTGTGGGTTTTGTGGTTTGGTTTTGTCTTGCTCTTACTGTATTAACTTTTGATCTTCTTGTGCTTGTCATTCCAGACACCAGTGCATGGGAGTTGGGGATCCTGGGGGTCGTGGGGGGAGTGCTCCCGAACCTGTGGTGGTGGAGTGCAGTACTCCTTCAGGGAGTGTGACAACCCTGTCCCAAGGAATGGCGGGAAGTACTGTGAAGGGAAACGGGTGCAATACAGGTCATGCAACATCGAGGATTGCCCAGACAACGATGGTAATCTTTTCCCCATTTCTGAGGCAGTATACTGGTGTCTTATGGAGGAAGAGCATGGACAGAGATGATCTAATGTCCACTTGTCTTTTCTCTGCTTGCAGGCAAAACGTTCAGGGAGGAGCAATGTGAAAAGCACAATGAGTTTTCCAAGTCTCCCTTTGTAAGTGGACCTGCAGTGGAGTGGACACCCAAGTTTGCTGGTGTCTCTCCAAAGGACAGATGCAAGTTGGTTTGCCGAGCAAAAGGAACAGGATACTTCTTTGTTTTACAGCCGAAGGTATTTCAAAACTCTTCTACTTCCATCTAATATGAGTAAGATTTTTATTTTCGCACTTGAAGAGTCAAGCAGTGTAGAAATCTGAAATTGTCTTTCTCATATTGAAGCTGGATTATTGCTCCTCCTCTTCCTATGTGTACAGCCTGATCAGTACAAGCATATTTCAAATATCCTGGCACAGCCCTTCCAGTTATTTCACACATACTGCCTCTTCTACCCACTCCACCCTAGTTTCCTTTCTTCTCTTTCCACCAATTTGAGTACACTGAGATATATTCAGAAAACTGTGGGGGATCTTTGCCAAAATATTGGTGCTTTCTCATACTGGTTACTAATATGCTGACAAAATAAACATGAGGAAAAATGTTCATCTTGCATAGCTACTTGAACTCACTGTCATCAGATGTTAAGAGCCAGTAACTATGAGGGTGATGACACAGATGTTTTTTGTAGACCAGTACTTCTAGAAATAGAGGGCACGCTGAACATTAAAAGCTTTGTTGGTACTGTACTTTGAGGACGTGACTGCTTTCTAGTGACATTAGAAAACAATGTTCTTTATATGAAATCAGTAAAACAGTTTTGTAGGAGGGGGTATTAAAACTGAAATTGTTTGTTTTTTCTTAGCATCATGGCATCGTTTATCCCTGTGAGATGAAGTAGCAGTACATACTTCCAACTATGGGGTGCTTTGATTTTTGATTTCCAAAGCCCTGAAAATACAGGTGCTGCAGGTCTACCACCTGTCCATATTTTGCATTTGATATGTGTCTGTGTTACACAGTTCCAAAGCAATGTGCATCTTCTAATCAGAGGCCCTTCTGTTTGTTTCCTGCAAAGGTTGTGGATGGCACCCCATGTAGCCCCGATTCCACCTCTGTGTGTGTCCAAGGGCAGTGTGTAAAGGCTGGCTGTGACCGTGTGATAGGGTCCAACAAGAAGTTTGACAAATGTGGTATCTGTGGTGGCAATGGATCCACTTGCAAGAAAGTGTCTGGCACACTTGTAAGAGCAAAGTAAGTATATGACTGCTGCTGTTACTTTGTTCTGGTAAATTTTTTGTTAGTTGTGGTGGTTTGACTTTGGGCCTTCTTGGGAGGTAAGGTCACATGTTTTGCTGTATCCAAGTGAAATATTCCATCCTGTTTTACCTCTGGCTCTGGCTTTCCAAGTCAGTGAGATGTTGCCCAAGTGTATCATTGGAAATGAAATTTGATCTGTCAGAACCGTCTGACTGAGCACAAATTACAGTGGGATCCCAGCAAAAGCAAGCCCCTCACATGTGGGTGTGCCTCT
Organism: Formicarius rufipectus; assembly: GCA_013399695.1. Lineage (NCBI taxonomy): Eukaryota > Metazoa > Chordata > Aves > Passeriformes > Formicariidae > Formicarius > Formicarius rufipectus. The sequence goes on along the minus strand of VXAU01002141.1, from coordinate 896,343 downwards.
GCGAATGTGGGATGTGACTTTGTGAATCCCTTAATCTGTTATTTAGGTCCACATCTCATGACTTAAATGCTTTGACTTCAGTTGAAGTCTAGTCTTGTGCTGCGAAGCTTCTTCTCTTTCTGAGGGAAGAGTGGAGGACTCAATCTTTCTCTTTTCTGTTGGGCAGACCTGGCTACCATGATGTTGTCACCATTCCGGCTGGGGCAACAAACATCGAGGTGAAGCAGCGGAACCACAGGGGTGCAAGGCACGACGGCAGCTTCCTCGCCATCAAAGCCGCAGATGGCACCTACATCCTCAATGGCGATTACACGCTGTCCACGCTGGAGCAGGACATCACCTACAAGGGCAGCGTGCTGAGGTACAGCGGCTCCTCCGCCGCCCTGGAGAGGATCCGCAGTTTCAGCCCCCTGAAGGAGGCCTTGACCATCCAGGTGCTCACTGTGGGGGATCTGCCGCAGCCCAAGATTAAGTTCACCTATTTTGTGAAGAAGCCTATGCAGCCTGGCTCGGAGAAGGTGCCCGGAAGAAAGAAAGAGTCCTTCAACGCCATTAGGGAGATCATCTCGTCCGAGTGGGTCATCGAGGAGTGGGGCGAGTGCTCCAAGTCATGTGGCTCGGGCTGGCAGCGGCGCGCAGTGGAGTGCCGGGACCCGCGGGGTCGGCTGGCTGCTGACTGTGCCCGGGAGCTGAAGCCCAGCAACCTTCGTCCCTGCGCCGATGTGCCCTGCCCGCAGTGGCAGCTGGGGGACTGGTCGCCCTGCTCTAAGACATGTGGGAAAGGTTTCAAGAAGAGATTGTTGAAATGTATTTCTTATGATGGCAGCGTGCTGCCACAAGAAAGCTGTGAGCCTTCCAGGAAGCCGAAACACCTGATAGACTTCTGCAACATTACAGACTGCAGTTAAATAGAACAAGTTGGGAAAGCTAAACTTTTTTTTTTTTTGTCCTTCAGAACAGTGCACTGAAAAAAAAAAAAGAGGGCTAGAGGCAGCGCATGTGTTTTTGCGTAAAAAATTCATGGTAAGGATCCATTGAGGTGGGACAGTGCAAATAGCTTTAGTTGGCCTTGCATCCTAGAAATACTCTGCCAACTGAAAATTTGATGGGAATAGCAGACCCATGTCACTTACTTGTCTTCAGCAGATAAGGCCCAAAGGCATCACAATTGCCTTTTTCGGGTCTGTTACAAATTAAACAAAATGTGAGCAGTGAGATGTGTTTAAGCAAACATTTTGGGGTTTGGTTATTTCTCCCTTTTTTTGGATTTATATTGTGGTACTGATCAAGTCTCCATATGTAGGAAGGCAAGGGAAAGGGCAGTGAAAAAGATAGCTTAAAATAATTGGTCAGAGCTTACCTACCTCACAAAGGGCAAAAACCAGGATTGGAAAAAGAGCTTTAACTATGTCATTCATGGCTGCTATTGTTTCAGAGAATAGTTTTATATAAAAATAAAGCCATATTCTCTACCTGTAAAGAGAAATATCAAGAACCGTTGGTCAACTCCACAAATAATTAGAGTTTCTTTTTTTTTTAAGTGCCTTTATGTCATCTCAATGTGCTTGTCCACTTCTCTCATCCACTCCAGTGCCATTGTGGTGACATATGTAATCCAGAGGCTATAAAAAGTGGTAATCTTCATGGAACAGATAATGTCTCCAGTTGCTCTTTGTGCCTTCTGCATTCCTTGCACTGGCTTTTCTGATTCCAGCTTGGTCCTACCTTCCTGTCAAACAGACTGATGGAGTTTGTGAGCATTTGAGTCATGCTTTCACATTCAAATCTTTTGCCTTACCCCAGCCAATGGATATTCTTTGCATTTGGGTTAAAGACTCCCACTGTGAATAAGAACCTGTTATATGGCCTCTGATGGGTTTGTAGTACTCAGTCGCTCATAAGGTGGGAAGGCAAAGCTGAAGGATAGCAGGTCCATCCACAGCTGCATTCACAGATTGAAGTTTGTGCCAGTCCATAGACAATGAGAGAATATGGCTTTCCATATGTATATAGTAAAATATATTACTATAGATTTTATATACTTTATAAGTATTCTATATTTCTTTCCCTTCTGGGAAAGGTTATAAATTTTAATAAATGCATATAATGAGTGTATTTATTTTTATACTTCTTGTCTAATGTGATCCTCTAAGTTATCACTTTTCTAAAAGGACATATAACAAGGATAGAGTATTTATACAGTATAATATGTTACTAGAAGTAATAAAAGAACCCTATACATTTTGGAAATGGAGCGTCTTTATTTCACTGGACTAAAACTAGTCCATCAAGTGGAAAAAGCTTGGAATCTAAGAAAATGTTATGCAAAAAGCTACTAATAAATGTTTATGAAGAGGTTTGGAAAACTCTACCTGTAATGCCATTCACCACGTTAAGAGGTAATTTTGTATTTTATTATTTAACCACTAACTCATCTATTAAAGCAGTGCAACTCTACTGATGCTACTGGTTGTAATAACTGCTTGCAGAGAGAGTATTGTTGTCAGTAGTGTTTATAACCAACAAAATACATACAAAAGTAGTTTTACCTGCTTTTTGCTTAACCTTACCGTAGTGGGAGAGGAGCATTCAAAATTCAAAGCCTTTAACAAGCAGTCAGAGGTTTCCCTCAGAAGTTTCTGGAGGACCTCCTCATCATGCTTTTCTAATTAGAAGTACTGTATGAATGAGCTGTTCTAATGCTGTTGGTAGCACATTTTATTATGTTAAAATAGATACTAAGCAACAAGAAACCGATCTGATCTCATGACCACTGCAGTTGAGGGAAAATCTGTTGAGTTCAGTAGGATTTTTGCCATGGAATTTGAGACATCAGTCATTTATGGATACTTTTGGCTTTGTGTCATGTAAAAATCTATTAAAACTTCCTTTGCTAGTGTTTGGACTTAGTCTTGCAGAAATAGTTCCCACTTTTTTCTATGGATAAAATTCTGGCTCATCTAAAGCACACAGAAAAATAAATTCTCATCATGTCACACTTCATTGAGTATTACTTTGACATGCAAAAATACTGGGGAATATTTCGTTTCTAACATTATTTAGGAGGGAGCCAATCCTTTTCTGTATTTATAAATAGTAAAATATATAACTTGCTGTATTTATACATAGTTTACTGCAGCAGGTTAACATGAGGACTAAATAGAGTTTCAAGAGGAAAGAATGCTTGTTTTTATTTTCATTTTCTGCTGTTGTTACTCCTTACAGACTTCATATCCTAACATGGAGTTGGTGTTACTTGAACACTCTCCATTTAAGAGTCGAAGGAGTTACAGTCCTGAAAAGGCAACAGTGTGGTATCTATAGAATTGACAATGTCCCATGACTTCTGGGGCATGGCAGTTGCCCAGGTTTGCTCTTCTCAACCTAGAAAACCATTCAAGGCAAGGTTAAGAAAGCCCTGGGGAGGAAACAGCTTACCCATATCAATTAAAGCCAGCCCGAGGTGCTGACATAGTCTCACTTATTGCAGTAGTGTTTAAAGATGCCCTTGGGAGAGAAAAGTAGTGTTTCACAGGCACCGCCTTTCATGCTGAAGGGAATTTGGATCCAATCAAATACATCAAATTCCCTCTTTTTTAACAAAAGGTGGTGAAGTGTTCTGTGCAATGCTGTGACTGCATTACCATTAGTCAGCTCTGTGGTTACTTAAAGATAAGTGAGGAGTCTGAGGGGGTGAGAGAAATCAAACACATTTGATATTTTACACTAACAAATGTCAATAGCAATTTTTATGCTTTCACAAATGGCTGCATAATAAAATGAGTGAACTAGTGAAGTTTTATGACATACTGGCAGCCTCTTTGCTATGGTAGCATTCATTTCTTTAGAGCACAAACAAAGCAGCACCAGGTCAGTTGTAGTGCAGCTGACCAAGACTGCGTTTCCAAGTCACGGTTCACTGGCTGCATATTTTTCTTTGATTAGATCATGAATTCTTTGCAGTTTCATCTCTTATACAGTAATAAGGTTCATGAATCATAGAATCATAAAATGGTTTGAGTTGGAAAGGATCTTAAAGACCATCTGGTCCCAACCCCCCTGCCATGGGCAGGGTCACATCCCACTAGAGCAGGTTACTCAGAGCTCCATCCAACCTGCCCCAGAGATGGGGCATAGTTTCTCAGGGCAACCTGTGCCAGTGTCTCACCACCCTCACCGGGAAGAATAGCTTCAGTATATCTAATCTAAATTTCCCCTCTTTCAGTTTGGAACCATTACCCCTTGTCCTCTCACTACAGTTCCTGATGAGGAGTCCCCTCTCTGGCCTCCCTGTAAGACCCCTTCATAGACTGAAAGGTGCTCTGAGGTTTCCATGCAACGTTTTTTTCTCCAAGCTGAACAGCTCTAACTTTCTCAACCTGTCAAAATTATGAAAATTATATCCCTTTCTTAAATAGAACTGGATTACAGAGAATGTGTTCCAAATAATGTATTAATTAAGCAATGCAAAGAACTGCTCCCTTCTGAAGTACCCTTTATGGAAAAGAGAATTTGCTGCTCTGGGTGGCCCAGCAAAGGGAAACAAGTGAAACCAGTGGTGCGTAGTTAAGCTGTGTAGCAATCAAGATCACCATTAAATACATCCCCTGCACCAGGAGTCTGGCTAGTTAAGTGCCTCTGTGTGCACACCCGTGGCTGTAAGCAGGAATCTCAACATTTTGCTACTGACTCATAAGAAGTCCTCTGGGGAGTTGAAGCAGCAATGAAGCTTGTGAGTGTGAGTGGAAAAGCTGGCACTTTCTGCCAGCACTCTTTTTTTGGGCCAGGGCCACGAGTTCCATTGATGCCCCAAGGGGCTTCGGACCCTAGATTAAGATTCTTGTTTTCAACAAGGTTTTCTCAGTTGTCCAGCTTGACGGGGTGGGCGGGACAGGTTTCCAGTGCCCAGCATTTCAGCTGAGGACAGCCTCACTCCCTTTTGGAGGCAAATTGGTCTGGCTTCCTCCCAAGTTCAGAGAAAACACATGCTCTAACTTCGTTTTTTTAAACATTTCTATGTCATAAGATAAATGGGTTTAGCGGAGTAGTGTGAGCATGGTAGATGAAACCTGTATCTTCAGGTATGTTCAGAGGTGTGGGGAGAGGCAGGTCTCTGAATGAATGAGACGTGTCTTCCTTGATCCCTGTTGGTTTCATTGCTTGTAGGACTGAGGGATCTTCCAGTTCTTGCTCAGGCTAAAGTCTCTCTGTTGGCAGAGTGGAACAAATGAAAGCAATGTAGTATTTCTCAGACATCATGAGAACAAAGAGAGACTCTTTCCAGCCTTTCAGAGGCCCCAGGAGCTTGGCTTTGGGACAGGCAACCAGTCTGATGGCTAGATCTCCAGATCCAATCTTCAAGCATCACCTCTAAGTTAGATAATAACCAGAAGTTTGAAGAGGAGATCATTTATGCTGGAAAATTATCTGCCAGGCTGATTAGATGTGGAATTATGCTATCAATGCTGAGTAAGGATTGTAAATGGTGTAACTGGAAAATTTGGAGTAGCTGTTTTCCTCTGGCATTGTTAAAATAATAAATAATGTGATTTACTGCTTGAAATTGTATTAGCACTAAATAGGGAAAAACTCAAAACAGTGCATGATAGGGTTCTTAAGCTGCTGTATTCCCCTCTCTAGTTCAGTTGTAAAAACAAGATGTTTGAGTCATAACTATTTGCCACTGATTGTAATACTGGTTTCAGAGCAGTGAAAGGTTGGTGGCTATTTTAGAAGTTGGTTCTGTTTGAGCTTTCAGAGTAAAGAAATAATTGTGTATATCTGGTATGGAAAAATCCTGAAATTGTCTAGACCCACTATATATTTCAGAAGCTGATACCTGTATTTTAGAGCCACCAGTTGCCTGTGTATATTTCAATCTGTAATTTTAATATCATGGCATTGACCTAGAGCATAAAGGCCCCAGAGTTCTGTGTATGAATGACATTCATTTACAAGGCAGCAGCAAAGCTGGTATTTCACTTTCTGAAATGCAGCTCCACATACCTTCTAATGTGGTAACTGGATTCCTTCATTCGTAGTTTCACAGTAGCTTTTATTCAAATCTTCAAACACTGTACATGTTTCAGTAATAAGTAAGACCTTTGCTTTTATCATGGCCATGTCCAAAGTGGGTCAGCAGATGTGAAGGAATGTGATTTGTTGAATGTTGCAGGATAAACACGTTATACGGACTAAGGGAGCAGAAATTTCAGACAAAATATATGAACACGCTAACTAGGTTAGGGAATGGAGAAGAAAGTACTCCTAAAGAAATTCAGAAAGGGAGCACTAGAAGAATAACCCAGACTCAGCAAACAACTCCACTGTGTTGTCTGGCTTCTGCTCATCAGCTGGCTATGAAATTCTCGCAGAGCTTTGCTTTCACAGCAACATGTTATTCTGGCCGCATACACCTGGGAAAGCTTTTCATCCCCTGCGGTTGCAGGCATGCCTACCAAACACTATTTGGAGCAAAGATCAATCCTGTGTGATATGGTCAGGACTGCTTAGTGCTCAAGGCAAGGAGGGTATAATTAGGAGAGAAGTTTATCCTAGCAAAGGTCACTCACATACAGCAAAGGGATCAGCTGCTCCCACATCCCTCGAAACAGAGGCGAATCTGTAGGACGTGTCCAGGCTACAACAGGAGTGTAAGTATGCATTCAGCAACAGCCCTCATTTAGCATAAACCTTTGTATTTTGCCCTGTTTTGCATAACCAGAGCACACTGTTACAACATGTGGAGGCAGAGAAAGGACAGCCCAGGAGATTGCCACCTCTCCTAGCAGCACCCCGCTGAATAGCTCTTCAAAGGCAGCACCAAACTGTGGCGCTTTCCCAGTGAAACAGCAGCTACAAGTATGCATTCATGCTTGATATTCCCCCTCAAAACACAAAACAACCAGTCAAAACATAGTTATTAGGTTCACAAGTGGTGCTATGAACATGATCTTTTAACAGAGACTTGGGCTCCTGAAGCCTGGGGCAGACAGATGAAAGTAACCTTGTCTGGACTAGCAGATCTGTTTTACAGTCCACAACAGTGTAAGAGGGTCTTGTGCAAAAGAGATTTAATGTTGGGCAATAGAAATACAGTTTTCTAGAGTCCCTATGCCTGTAAGCTGTGCTTGATACCTTCAGTGTGATAAAGGCTGTGTCTTGTTGCAGCTCAAGACCATCAGCTAATGAGATTCCAGATGCTGGACAGTATCTAAATTTAAGCATCCAGATCTAAGTTGAAGCAGTGCTAAATCTGTCATCTTTAATATATTGTACTTTTGTGTCAGAATGCTGCAAATCTAATTCAAGTTTCTACCAGCTTGTGATTCTTCGCAGATATTCCAGCTGGAAATTAATATTTTCTCCAATATTAGTTGCACTCAGCTGTAAGATATTTTCCTACGAACACAAAGAGGAGCTGCATGTTCCAAGAGGGAAGTCATATGGTAGAGATTATAATCAGGCAAACTGAAAGCAGTGGCCATTTTAATTGTGCACCAGTATATTTTTTCAATATAACTAAGACAATATGCCTGTCTCCTCCCATACAATTTAAATGTATGCTGCCACTTTGTATGATCCCTCATATACAGAACTGGAGATTAAATCAGGGATAAGAAAAAAATTGAAATTAAAATATTTTGTTTAAAAATTTCACTCTCAAGCATCACACATTAATGGAACTATTTTGTAATTAGTTATTCTAATTGAAAACCTATGCCATGAAAAATACAAACCTTTAAAGCTATTTACTTCTGTTTTTCTTATTCTGTTTTCTTCAGTTTTCTGACAGCCCGACTGGCAAAAACATGGATGCTGTGATGTCAAGAAAGAGGGATGCTCCAAGACGTACCCTGAAGGCACAGATTAGTGAGTCATTCTGCACCATCAGTGTCAAAATCTGACATCACCAGGGCATCATTTTTGTTAGAAATGGCTCCAAATCTGCACAGATACTGACCACATCCTACCACAGTCTGTACATTTTATGCTTCTCACCTGGATGTTCCCACTTCAGCCTACCAGGAGCTGTGAATAATTAACTTAAGTAGCAAAACCGTGAAGTGCTTTTTAAACTGAGTCACAAAACTGGCTTCATCTGTAGCTACCTGAATGAAAGCAAGGGAGAGGGAGTGGAAGAGGGAGAGGACTTTTGTGGAATTGTTAACTGTAGAAATTTTTGAAACTTATGTAGAAGATGAGATTTCACAATCAGGCATGGGCAGAATTAAAAGTAAATTAAATGTAATGTAATGTCCATCTTGTTTTTCTCTCCCAGTGAACCAATAAATACATTTTGAGATACGCTAAAATAATGAAGACTGATGTTTTGCATTTCTCCTCATCCTCCTGCTGGAACAAATGCAGAGCACAACATGGAAGCACTAGAGGGACTCAACTGCCTTTGATGAATTAAAAAAAAATAATTAAATAAAACCCCTTTACACATGTTTCCACTTCATTCTTTTAATTTATAATTTTATTTATTTGCACTTTTAAGAGCATAATAGTTGATGTCAGAAAGAAGAGCCCCCAGAGTTACGTCTGAATTCATCTCCAGCTGGACTGGATTCAAGGGGACACTACACAGCTGCCTGGCAGACAAGAGCGTCAGAGGCATTAAAGAATATAAATGTTAAAATCCTGCATAAAATAATTTTGAATCTGATCTAAGCTAGCAAAAGCCAAGCAATTCAGAGCTAATGCTGCCATTTGCATAGGGACAAAAATTTGTAGAAGCATTTTTCCCAAGCTCAGACGAAGTAATGGATATTACTCACATAAGAGCACTGGCTTTAGTGAGGCTAAGTCATATACTTACATCGTTATTCCAGCTTTTAAATTAGATTCCTGTTGGTCTGACTTTAAAAATCAGTAGATTGATATTATTTAAGTCTGTGCTACAGATGTTCTTGTCTGCATGACCGCTTTAACTGCAGTGAATGAATGAGTGTGCTCCTGCCTTTGGGGTGTAGTACAGAGGAAGAGGAGACAGGGACTGACACCATCCTGCTGAAGACACCTCCCAGTGCTGGAAGGACAGGAGGGGGGCTTTGCAGCTGGGAGAGAGGGGTCTTCCGAGTTTCTGGATGAAAGTTCATGGATGGCACTGACAGAATATTTGCTGAGAATTTGACAGGTATGTGAGTACTTGAAACAGTCTCTAGTGTGCTTGCATCAGTGTGGAATTTTCACTTTCTAGTACTGAGAGGGACATGTAAAGACTTGAAGGAGAAGATGAAGATATTGGCAACATCAGTTAGTTTAAAGCAAACTGGTGACATCATCTTGGTTCCAGTGGTGCTTTGGAGCTTTGCAAAGAAGCCTCTAGCCAGGTTTCCCTTCCCAGCTGAAAGTACAGGAATTTCCCTCAGGATGCAGGGCTGCTGCTGAGCCACAGACCAATGGAAACCCACTCCAGTGTGGGGCCAAGCAGAATCATACATGGCCTGCAGCCAGGGTGAGCCTGGTCTGAGCTCACAACTACCAAAATAAATTGTGTGTTTGGCATCGCTGATTCTACACATCACTGCTTTCTCCTGCGACGCGTGTTCTCACTGGTAGCATGCAAATTATTTGTTCAAAGAACAAAAAATTAAGCCAAGGTTTGCACACCACATTCCCTAGGGATCCTAGGAGAGAGCTTCCCACTGGAATCGGTAGTTCTGATGACTGTTTCCAGACTACCTAATGTGGAGCAACAAAGTTGCTTTTACAGATGATTAGGGCATAATTTCCAAGACTAGAGAGCAGCTCCCAGTCATTCAGCTCAAACTGCTTTGTAAAGGATCTTTTTAAACCAGGAAAGGACAACATTTATTTTATTGTCTCCAACAGAGACTTGGTTTCATGGCCTGGCCTGAGGAGGAACATTGTGTCAGAGAACAGAAAATACAATTTCATAAAGCTACTATAGCTATTGTTCAGCTGTTTTCAGCTCTCAGTTCTGGGGGACAATCTCTTTTCTTTAAAATGTCAGTGATGATGGAGGATCCTTTGACAGTATTGAGCTGACGAGGTATGATCTGGTCTTATTCAGGCAGTCCCAGTTTTGCACCTCTGAAGACCTGGCATGTTGTGGAGCCGTGCTGGGAGCTACACAGTGGAAAACAAAGAGATGGTGGATTTTTTCAGCGCCAGGAAAATGGATCCTACACTTCTCATTCAATTTTAGTTGAATGCCAGGAAAGTGCTTCAAAGAATGGAAATAGTTTGTTGCTCAAGACCTGAACGACTAAAAGATAAGTGTTTGGCAAATCTATGTTTGGGACGCCAGAGGAGAATTTGTAACTTTCAGACATGCTGTTTAGCTGCTTTTCACCACAATTCACATGACCATGTGTTTTGCCATCTACCTGAGTATCTCATCCTGAATGTCAAGTGGTCTAAATCTACTTCATGTTATTCTTCAGTGGAGCCTGATGTGTATTGTAGCCAGCCAGTTCTCTTCTTGCTCTGGGTCTGCCTACGCATCTGACTAGTGAGAGCTTGTTTGCTTTAGCTAGGGGCTGTTTGACAGACTCACACAGGACTTGCCTAAGTAAGGCTTGCTCTTAAAAGCATTGCTGGCATAGTAATGTCACTGAAGAACATGGAAAAGAAAAACACAACCCAATTTGTTATAACTGTAACAGAAAAAATCCTAATGAAATGCATTTATACTGGCCTAAGTCCTTTATTCTATTCTGAGAACTGATCTAAACTACACCTACAAGGAAGTTTCATTTGCTGAACTAAATTAGATTTGCATTTTCACATGGACAGAAATAGTTTCAGTGGTTAAAGCCATGTTGGCAAACCCAGTTACATACAGACAAGAATTAAAGAGCCTTCTCTATTCTGTGTGCTTTAAGAAGTCATTGTTCCTTTCCTTGTTGGTTTTTTGTGTTGGCTGGGAGGAAAAGGGAGGCAGAAACTGAGTTCTCCCTCCTGCCTCTGGATGCTGCTCAGAAGTGCACGAGATCACAAGGCCGGTGCTCCTGCTTTTCTCCCTTCTGTCAAATTACAATGAAGTGGGGCAGTGAAGGAGGTTGCATCTTACACTCCTTTTCTTACATGTCTCTGTACCTCTCCTAGTTATCCACTACCTTTAAATATTCAGGTCATCAGAAACCCGGGGGACATTTCAAAACATTTTAGGAACTGATTAGCATAGGAGGTTTGCTGATGCCTCCATGAAAACTTTCTCAATGGACAGTTCACACAAATAAACATCCAATACCCAGAGCCAACATTTCACCTCACTTGCGATTTGAGCTGACTGAAGATAATAAAACTCACCCCACATGTTTCTCTGCAGTATCTGTCATGCAAAAGCTGAGAAAGTCTAAGTAGAAAAATCATAGCAGCACTTTAAAATCTGAGAATGGTAGCATTGTCTTGGGAAAAAATAAATGATGGTCTTAAACAATTTAATATTGCCCAATTGTGAAGGCAGTGCCATGCAGAAGCAACAGCTACAGCAGTTTTGTTTAAGCTTAAATTCAATATCAAATAGTCAGTACAGGCTAGCTTTGTTCCCTAGCACTAAGATGTCTGCACATTACAGATGTACAACTTCTTCAAAAAACTGCCAGATTATGGGATTACTCTAAGGAAAATTTCACAATGGTGTTTGATTCCTTCCTGATGAAGTGATTTTCCACAACACTTTGCTCTTATTGGCAGATGATGAGAGACTGGGCAATGAAATGTATTTGGTAGTACTACATAGTGACAGTAAATGCAGTCCTGAGTGTCTTGATTAAGGAGTCCAGCCCTGTGGATATCCTGATAACAGTAAAGCTACATGAGGTCAATGTGATTCACTTTATAAGTGGAGTAAGATCAGTCCATTCCCCTTAGCAAAGGTTTCAGCCCAGAACTGGTAAAGTCACAGTTACGACTGTGAACACTTATCAAGTAGAGTTTGAAATATTTCACATTCCCCAATCTGTCCAAACTGTATGCAGAGCAAAGATGGCACGGCCACTGGGGAAAAGCAGGAAAATGCACAGCTATTGCAGCACCCTCCATCCCAGGTGAATGGAGAGAAACAGCCAGGCAGTCCCCACTCCTGGAGAGCTGTAAGGGACCCAGCAATGCTCCCAGTGGGCATCCTCCATGCCAGGGACACAGAGCATTGCTGAGAAGGTGTTCCATGTCACCTGAGAACAGGAAGTCCTTGGGAAGGGGACGAAGATCCAGCAGCTTCACAGCTTCCTTATCCTGCTAAAGGAGGGCAAGCAATAGAGCAGAGGTCAGCATTTGGCCCATTTATTGGCTTTAATAGTTCACTGGTATTTAATTATGGGCTATCCCAGCTGACCCACACCAAAGAATCAGATAAGGCTTTTGACTTGGAAAATCTTCTTGTGGGTAGCTCTGACAAGAGACACACACAGGTTGGAGGGGTGGTCTCCAAAGGAGCTTTCTTAGCCCTGACATTTTCTTTGCAGTGTCTGTGTGTCAGAGCCTTCTATTCTCCTACTTCATACGCACAAGGGCTGTTCCCAAGGTAACTCCGTAGCCCTGGGGGAATGACCGTGTGCACTGCACTCAAGTGAGGGTCAGGCATCCCAAGCCTGGAGATCGCCTGCACTTTTCTTGCCCAATTTCTTGCTGATTAGTTTAATGTGACCCAGGTGGCAGATGCAAGAAATATGCTTTGGAAAGAAAGACTGAGGGGGATATGCTGGCTGCAGCCCTTGGATTATCTGCAGCTGGTTGAATTTGGAGTGATGGTTTTCTCTTCCTCTCCCTGTAAAGTGCTTTGTGCTCTACTGCTGCAATAATGCAGCTAATTACAGGCCAGTGTTTGCTCTAAGTGATGGAGGTTAAGATGTTTTGTGATGAAGTCTGTAATTACTAAATTTCCTGCCTTTTGGGTACTTTACAGCCTGTGTGTTCTTTATGTGCATAATAAGTGGTGAAATGATGCTGTTGGCAGAGTTTGAGATCGAAAGGTAGAGTATTAATTGAAGTGGCTTTATCAGAAACAACTATGAGAGCAGGAAGCTTTCCTTTTTGTGTGAAATGTAAATATTGTGTAATGATACCACTGTTGCAAACATTAGAAGGGCATTCTGAAAAGCAGTTAGCAGGTGCTAAAAGAAATACCAAGCAGGCTACTTGTAATGGCTGGTAAAGATAATTTATCCCTTATGGTTTATATTAATATATAATTGATCTCACTAGTGACACAAATAAGCAAACATCCTATTTTTATTTTGTTTTTTAGTTTAAAATCAGAGGAGATTTTTTTATTTGCCAAGGGCTGAGTAGGTCTTTCAGGTGCAATGGGCTCTACATTAACAAATGTCCTCATGTTATTCAAGCACAACAGCAAACATTAAAGTCTGTCTCTGTTGTACAATAAGCAGCTACAGTATTTGGGCCGTATGGTTTTCTACTTCTCCTCCATTCTTTTTCGGCATTGAAATGTTTGCTTTCTTTTTATCTAATTTTTTTGCTCCCATCCATGAAATGTGTACTTTTCTTGGGCAAAGAGTGCTAAATAAAAGGCAAGAGGGAGAAAGTTAATTTATAGGATAAGATAATTTGATTACTGTCTTGAAGTAAAAAAATCAAACTCCCTGATAAGATTAAGGACAAGTTCCACTTTAAAATCATTGCTATACTGTTAGTCCCTGCAGCCTCCTAGAAGAATTAAGCTTCCATTTTTTTCTTTGCATCTTCACTGGTGTGACTTCATATCACAGACTAGTTGAGGTTGGAAGGGACCACTGGAGGCCATCTGGTCCAACCTCTCTGCTCAGGCAGGGTCCAGTAGAGCATGTTACTCGATATTGTGTCCAGACAGTTATGGAATATCTCCAGAGAGGGAGACTCCACACCCTCTCTGAGTGTCCTGTTCCAGTGCTCGGTCACTGCACTGTTCTTCCTCCTGTTCAGGTGGGATTTCCTGTGCATCAGTTTCTGCCCCTTGCCTCCTGTTCTATTGCTGGGCACCACCAAGCAGAGCCTGGTCCATCCCCTGACCCCTCCCTGAGATACTGACTGACATTGATGGGGTCCCCTCTCAGTCTTCTTTTCTCCCGGCTGAACAGTTCCACTCCCTCAGCCTGTCTCCCATTCCCAAAAGCAAAAAGTATCTGTTCATTAAGTAGCTCTACACGCTGTGACCCACCTCCTCCACCACCTGCAATAAATAGTTGGACAGGCTTTGGCTCCTGACCCTCTCCTGTGCCCAGCAGGTCGCACAGGGACTCAGAGATGGAGTCAGCAGAGTGCTCAGGAAGGGCACTGCTGGTTTTCCTGTGCTCAGCTGGGCACACGCCCTTCAGCCCTGGCCTGAATGCCACCACGAGAGCGTGGAGTTGGTGTCTCAGAGGCACTCTGCTGCCCCACCTACCTCCTTTCCTCTCCCTGCTGCTGGGGACCTATGGAGCTCTGCTCTCCACATCAGCCGGGCCAGGGCAGAAGTGCTTTGTCTCAGTCTTCAGCAGCCCCAGAGAAAGCGGTGAGTGTCTTTGTACTTCTCTCCTGCGAAGTGTTCACGTGAGTCAAGTGGACATCCAGGTGTGTACCTACAGAGATCAGGCCAGAGCCAGAACTGAAGCCAGAACCCTTCTGATGTTTCTGGATGGAAAGCAAGGCAAGCAGTACAAGGAGGGAAAGATGCACAGGAGGTATCTAATGATTCTCTTCCTAAACACAAGCTATATTTAGGTAGTAACACAAATTCATGAAGCCCAGCAATCAGTTTGCTTTTCTGACTGATATTTTAATTCACAGGTGTATGTAGCTATGAATTACCTGACTCCAGATGAACTTCACAAACAGCTCCACTTGGAAGTACTGAGAGCANCTTCCCTTCCTTTCCTGCCTTCCTGGAGAAAACTATTAAGGCTGTTGAGAAAAACACTCCAGAGCAGGACATGAGACTTGTAAAGAAAGAGTTAAAACAATCACGGGGGGAAGGCCCCCTTTCCTCACCAGGCACTTAAGGAAGGATCTAATTAAGTGGCTCCTTGGAAAGCATGAAATAGAAGATGCTTTTGGGGACTCTTACCTATACATTCAGGATTACAGGGCAAACTTGGGGAAAGGACTCTAGAGCACTTGAAAGCCTGTACAAAAGAAGGAAAATCTATTTCTTAGAAAACACATTTGCCCAATGTCCTTCCTGTGAGCAACTTCTCAGCAGCGAAGAAGTGCAGTTCCCAATATCCTCAATGGAGAAAGATGGGCATGTTGTAAGAAGATGTAGGTGGCTGAGTATCTGGGTTTGGATATGTGGGTGTTGAGCCTCGTTGGAGTGTTGGGTGGTGGGATGGTCGCAGGGGTATGATATTAGTCTCCTAGGTTAGACTTTCCAGTCCATGTATCTAGGAGAGGAGTGGGTGCTCTCCCCTGGTTTCCCCCACGGCCGCGTGGTGCATGAGCCCTAGGCAGAGGACAAAGACACCACAGCAGCTTGGAGAGGGTCCGAGCAGAGAGAGACAGTTTATTCAGGAAGCAGGGACATTTTATAGTCCCTTGGAGGGGGTCCAGATTCTCCAGTGGGGGAAAAGGTATTGTGTGGCTTTGGGCCAACAGGGATGAGGGGATTAACATATAGGCGGGGAAAGGCTTCAGGTAGCAAGGTGGGTCACGCCCCTCTGTACCATGAGGAGGGGTCGCAAAGGATCTCTTGGAAAACATGGATTCCGGGGGGGGGACACATGGAGAAGGGTAAACACACATTTTAAGCAATATTAAAACATCAGTTCAAGGTATCCACATTCTCTGGATGACTTTCTTCTGTCCATCTCTGGCAGGACTCTTTCCAGGTTGTATACAGGAAATCCATTCCCACAGCTGAGGAGGTGTAGAAATTCAAACTGTCAAGGCTTCTGCCTCCCCTGACTTATGCCTCCTCTTCCTGGGGTCACACTGCTCAGGCTTCATGTAACAGGTAGACGCCTCCAGTCAAGTTCAGACATGTAAATCCTTGTTTACATTGTCAAATTGTAATGTCAAAACTCACTGTCTCCATGACACTGGACTCCATTCCTTTATCCTGCTGTCATTAGAGGTGTGGTCTCAGAAGCAAGGAAGAAATAAATACAGCATTGTAGAAAGGAAAGTCTGACATTAGAATTAGGCTCTAATGTCTTCAGTTACCCTTCCCTAATTCTAATTCACTCAAAAAAGTGAAAGTTTGACAAAATGGATCCTTTTGGTAACAACTGCTGAAAGAATTATTTTGCATGAAAAACTTAAAACCAGGCTTTAAAATTCACGTCCCAAAACTTTCCAATGCAAAATACTATGGCTCCTTCTGGTTCAGAATTGTCTGAAAACAGAAAAACCCATGAAAGGACTTGGGGCAAATGATATTGCACCTCATGTACAGTTTTTTATTTTCCAGCATTGGTTTCTTTTTCCAGTAAATACTATAAAGTGATACATTCATATTTGTGAAAAGAAACATTTGAATGACATGGGAGTCTACAAAATAAATGAGACCTAGGAAAGGCAAATGAATGTCACTTGTAACATTTTGTCATATCAGCTCACTAAATAGTCCTGAGTACGTAGTGGCTTTAACTGTAAAAACTTTTACATTTGTCCTTTTTTTTGGGGAGGTCTACATAAAATAACTGAAAAGCAAAGGATACACAGGTGTGAATAAGTAACCTCTGAGGTAATGTTACAGAGATGTCAGTTGTTTCCCTAGACTTCATTAATAATACATTTGCTTGATTATAAGCAATTCTCCATATTTTTTGATTTAGTTAAACAGCATGAGATCCACAACACAGGCCAAGCCAGATGTGAAGAGAAAAAAGTCTTTTAATGGTTCTCATAAAAGCTTTCAACTTGCAGTCTTCAATTAAGAGAAAAGTATTTCTTTTCCCTAAAATGTATCAGTATTTCCAGTTACAAAGGTTTGTGAAGGGCATGCAAGAAGCTTAGTTACATAATTATTCTCCCCTTAACAGTGCTTATATGAATTCTTGTTATTTTCCTCATCTTGGTCTTGATCTTGCTCAATTTTCTAGTACGTTCAGTTTCAAATAAACTCCTACCCATACAGTATGGCAAACTGATTTTTCCAATCTACATATAAGCATAGGAAAGTTCAGGGCCTGAACATATATTTATCAAAATTTTGCTTAGTAGGCTAAAATACATGAATAGAGATTAATCTTCTCAGTATCAAGCATGTCCTAAGGCAGCAGCTTGCAGAACAGTAAGTGAACCATGTCACTGGTTCTAATTTTAGGTAATTGAGTACTTATTTCACAGTACGCTTCTTCCTGAGGCAGTGTCTGGCTTGTGCACATATGCAGCAAGGGAGTTCTTGCAACTTCTTATTCCTTGCCTAAATCCCTTCTCCCACTCAGATGGCTCTGAGGAGGCAGACAGGTTCTTTCATCCCTGCTGGTGTGCTCCTCCAGCTTCAGCAGTGACCATCCAATTATGTCAGAAGTTTTTTGCTTACCCTGTGTTTCCGACAGCAATTTCTATTTTCCTTTCTGGATTCACTGGAGATAAGTGACCAGTGGCTCCTCTGACAAAACTCATTAAGGGCTATGAATCAATTCAGTGTATTGCTTGATATTTTAATGAAAATCGTGACAGTAGGTTGCTAACAACCAAATCTTGCTTTGGCTGCTGAATGCCGCTGCCACCTAGGGAGTTTGCTCTTTCCCAAGAAAGAGCTTTACCTAAGCTACAGTTTAGAAAGCAAGTCCTTTCACTCCTACCTTCTCCAGCAAAATAAAACAAAGGAGGTGATGGACTGATAGATGTATTACTTTTGCCAGCAGTTCCAATGAACTATGACTGATCGGCTTCATGTCAGGTGTCCTGCACATCAGAGAAACCAGTTTTCGTTTCCATTGTTACTAAGTGAATGTTTTATTGCTCTTGGATTTAGTGTTCAGAAAGGGTACAAATTCTGACTTTAGTGCATTTAAGACTTGCAGTTTGGGGGACAACCATAACATCTACAAATTAAATTTTATATTTATCTACCCCTCGCTAGTGTAATTCTGTTTGCATGTTTGGGGGCTTTTTTTTTTTGTGTAGAAAATTCTAGCAATTTAGTTTTTTATCTTTTGTGTGGTTCACACAAAATTAATTTGTATCTCTACAGTTTGTGTAAGCTTTAGATGCCTACACATTGCTAGATATTATTTCTAGCAGAAACAGAGTAATAAAAGTGTCATCTTGACTTTTTGGAATAAAGACCTCTTAGAAGAAAACTGCTGTAACAGCAAAGAAAGTCAATAATGGTTCAAGTTAACACAACATAAGGGTGTTGATTCATTTATAATCTGCTCTTCCCTAAAGTGTGTGGGTAGTCTGTGAGGCACAAGAGTCAAGAGACAGTGTAATTTCCGGTTTTTGAAGACATGCAGATATGAAAATATGCAGAATATGGCATTCTCCCTTCACATCTCTTATACAGCTTGAAATTTTAATGTTATGCTCCCTTCTCTCGGGTTTTGTTCATCACTGATGACAACTGGTGCAAAGAAGAGATGGGGGATGCTGGACTCCCAGGGTCAGACTTCCTTGTGGTTGTCCTCACTCCCTTTCCTCCCTTTGCCCATTTTCCCATCAAAGACCTGGAGTTATTAGATTGCTTCTTTGCTTTTGCAAAACATCTGAAAAGATTTGGAGTACCTGGAACTTCTCGAGGCTCTCAAATTTCCACCTGGAAGGTAGGCCTCTTGTAGACTCCATTGAGAAAATAACTTATTTACAAAATAAAATTCATAGCAATTGCCTAGTGTCTGAAGTGCTGTTTTCATTATGTTTTTGAATATAGTAGCTGCCAGAATCTGGTGAGTTCCACAGATTATGTTTCTTTTTTTTTTTTTCATCAGAGGAAACACACTCCAATTCTGTAGTTGTGTTTTTCTTTAATTTTTGAGGTCTGCAGAGGGAGATTTCCTGAGCCTTTCCCCATTACCTTTCCATAACTTCATCACTTCTTATGTCCAGCTCTACTTCTGAACTTAAGTTTATATTTTGTGATATAATGTGAGAATAGTTGTGGTCATTTCCCAGCTTGGGTGAATTTCACAGTAACTAAATTTTTTTTAGTTTTCTTTTTAAAAGCTAATTTGCCCAAAGGGGGCAAATCTAATTAATAAGCTCTTCCCCACCCAGACTTCCTAAAATTATTATCATGTGGAAAAGTATTTTGCTTTTGATGTAGTAACCACCTGCATTAAAGAATCACAGAATATTTAGGTTGAACAAGACCTCCAAGATCATCGAGTCCAACCTTTGACCAAACGTACCTTGTCAACTAGACCAGAGCACTGAGTGCCAGGTCCAGTCTTTTCTGTAATACCTCCAGGGATTGTGACTCCACCACCTCTCTGGGCAGTCCATTCCAATGCTTGACAACCCTTTCAGTGAGGAAATTCTTCCAGATTTCCCACCTGAACCATCTCTGGTGCAGCTTGAGACTGTGCCCTCTCCTCCTGTCGCTGGTTGCCTGGGAGAAGAGGCCAGGAAAGGCCTTGTATTTCTGGATTTTGTGTCTAGTTCCTGAGCCAGCAAAGGGTGTCAAAATAAATAATTAAAATATATTTTTAAAGGACTGAGTGAGAAAATGCTTTTACTGTTAATTAACCCTGGAAATAATCTCACACAATAAAAAGGAAAAAACAAATCTTCATAACTATACATGCTCAAGTTATGCACTCACTGGACTGCCATAAATTATTTACCTTAAGAGAGCGCCATTCTTGGATGGATTGCAAGACCGGGCTTGATAAGTTGATACTTTCTGCTCACCTCATTCTTAATTTCTTCCAGATAAAGCAAATGTGTTTGCTCAAGTGCAGATGGCACTAAAATAACTGAAAGAATGAATCTGGCTCAGAGGGATACAGACTTGTATAAGGTTAGTATTATTTTGCTAGAATGCAACTTCTTTGAACATGCTGACTGCTGTAATTCTATGGCTAAGAATGTGACCAACTTCAAGACTAAAATTGTTTAAAAAAAAGGACAGGTATGGGGCTTGTAAGGCTTAGGAATTGGAATGAACATTCCACATAATACTTTGCTAGACATGTAAGTGCATTGCTGAGGTTTGCTTATTCTGGTATCTCTTATAGTACTTCTAGTCAAAGAGAGAAGGTAATAGTTCCCACAATGTCTGTCTAACATACTTCATCTGAGGAATCCAGAAGTTCTACATTGTGTATGATTATGTTCTCTCTCAATTATTGCTAGTCTGATGGTGGCATCCTCAAAAGAGCAGCCACTAGAAGGCTATTCAGTACTACAAGAAACTGTGTTTTACTGCATCCAAATCAACCCAATATAGGGGCTACTTATAATTGTAACTGAAAACTGAAGAATCCCAAGTATGGCGTAAGAAGTGAGTGGGAAAGATGAATGGGATATATATTGAAAGATAAATGGCATTCAACAATATTTCCCAAATATAGAGAACAGCTCTATACCAAATTGCCTATAATAAGAGTGGCAAAATTACCACTTTTAAAATAATTTACAAATTCCACATAAGCTATGGCACAATGGTCTGTACTAAAGTACAGCACCTCAATTCATCACTCCCAAGAGAAGTGTAGTTATTTCTAAATACCCCATCTTATTAATGTTGTGGTATTTCAGTAGTAAAACATGGCATCTGTTGTACATTATTGTTTCATTCTTACAGCACAATCAATAGTCTAATCTATTATGGCACTTTCAGAGTACTGTTATTATATTCAGAATAAGCAAAAATGGAGAGGAAATGGAAGAAGGGAAGTGTTCCACAGAGAGAAACATTTCACAATCAGCAGTGGATCATCCAGGCATGCTCTCCGCTGTGCTTCAGGAAAACAAGTCATTTACCAGATGTTTCAAATTGTGTGTAAAATATAAAAGACCATATTGGGGGAAAATACATTTAATGCTATAATACTCATCTTCCTATTGTAAGAATACTGAATGTGAAACATGAGCTAGCTTAAAAAATATTAACATGCATCCTGCTTTAGCCTTTTAATATATAGCTGTATCTTTCTCAAATTACGTACTTTGCTTTCAGGAGTTGAGGAGATTTTTATGTTTGCTACATTTTTTTATCTGTTGAAAATGAGCTGATTCCTCTTTTTCTTTTCACTCTCTCCCTCTTTATTGACTTTTCCCCCTGTTATTTTGCTCTTTTTTCCCTATGATGGCACATTTTATCAGGATAGAGATGTAGACATATGCAATAAGTACTTGGGTGAATGTCAAAAGACAGAGATCTACTATTCCAGCAAGCACAAACTGAGAAAATTCCAGACTGTGAAGCTTATAGACAGGGTGCCTAATTCACTGAATCTGCTAGAAGCAAGTCAGCAGAAGTGTATGTAAGACAGGTCAATCCAATAAATTTGGTTTTTAGGCACCACCTAATTACTACAAGAGGGAAGAAATGAAGTGAGTATGAAAGCTGCCAGAGGAGTGGGAACATTTTGTCCAGAAGTGAAAATTATTATTTATGGCACCAGCATTTTGGTCTGTGATAACTAAATGCAAAATGTTTGGTATTCAGACTTGTGCAGACCTACAACATCACTGACCACACTTCCCGAGTAAAAAGCAGGTTATAGCAGTGCACAGCAAAACCCACCAAGTCCATTTTCATACAGATCTGCGTCTTGAAGACGAGCTCCCAGGTATCATCTGACATTTGATAAAGATAACTAGAAACTCAGTGTTTTTCAGTGTATTATGAATATTACAAGAGAACGGAGAACAAACGGAAAGCAAATACTATCTCTCTTCTCATTGTGCCAAAGGGATTGCTTCAAGATCTTCCCCATGTTCTTCTCTCTGGGCGAAACATCAAGCTCCACCCATGGAGGACATGGGCATGGGAGGGGTCTGGATGCAAAGAGGCTTAAAGCACAGTCCCTCGTGAAGTCATGGTGACATCAGCATACATGTACTGAGGAGGGGCTCAAGGACCAAGATTGTATGACTGCTTTAAATGTGTGTTGAAAGGGCTGTGCTGAAACTGAGATGCAGCAACAGTCCTTTCCTAAAGGGGCCTCACCCTGCCTGGGAAGGATGAAACTGGGGGGAGTGGAAATTCATGGACTCATAGAATAGTTTGGGTTGGAAGAGACCTTAAAGATCACTTCGTTCCAACTCCCTGCAATGGGAAGGGACACCATCCACTAGAGTGAGCTGCTTCACTACCCATCCAACCTGGCCTTGAACACTTCCAGGGATGGGGCATCCACAATTCCTCTGGGCAACCTGTGCCAGTGCCTCACCACCCTCACAGGGAAGAATTTCTTCCTAATACATAATCTAAACCTACTCTCTGTCAGTTTGAAGCCATTTCTTTTTGTCCTGTCACTACAGGCCCTTGTAAATAGTCTCTCTCCATCTTTCTTGTAGACTCTCTTCAGGTACTGGAAGGCCACCATTAGGTCACCCTGAAGCCTTCTCTTTTCCAGACTGAACAATCCCAATTCTCTAATAGCAGAGGTGCTTCATCCCTCTGACCATCTTGGTGGCCTCCTCTGGACTGGCTTCAACAGGTCCATGTGGTTCCTGTGCTGGGACCCCAGAGCTGGAGGCAGCACTGCAGGTGGGGTCTCACAGAGCAGAGTGGTAGAAGAGCAGCTGGAGACACTACCAGGTGCCTTCCAGTTACACTCTGCCAGCTGACATCTCTTTTTTTCTTAATCTTTTATAAGCCTTTCCTGAAAATACATTACTCAAGACATGGCTAACATCTCTCAAAGTAGTAAACTTTCCTTTTGGCTACACGACTGAGAATGCATCATTTGGGGTTTTTAAGTTTGTAAAGAACTGCCTGATTTGCATAGGCGTGTTATTTCTTATAAGCAGAGCTGTAAATGCTGCCAATAGTTACAGCTGGTGCACAATTTCCCTTGTAAAATCCTGCTTCTGCTGGGATAAATTATTTTTCAGTGGTCTGAAATTTCTTACATTGGGCCTCTGTTTCAGGGTGAATACTTGCAGCTTTATGTTACAATTTGATGTGGTTTCTTAACATTTCAGGGACAAAAAACAAAACAAAACTCATCTGCTCTCAAGATAATTGTTACATGATGTCCCTGAATCCTTACAAATGTTCTCCTGGGACAGGACAAGGTTGTCACACTTTGTAGCAGCAGTTTGACGTCTGGACAGGGAGAGCCACAAGCATCTATGCAGAAAAAGAGCTTTGTTTATGAAAGTTTGCCCAAATGTGTTTTAAAATGCATAGGCCTTTGAAGAATCTGTCTTCTACTGTGCTAATTTGAAACTCACTAGGGTTTTTTGGCAAAAGCTCTGACAATCCATCTCCACGGGCTTGGAGGTTCAGAGTTGAGTTCATCATTGCATCCAGCAGTTTTCAGGGCTGATGCAGCAGCTGAGCCAGGGCTGGAGCAGCCAGTGGCTTTCCTGGGTCTCACAATCCCTCTGTCAGCCCAGGGACCATCTGGCCTCAGCATGGGGTATGCAGGCATGGGCTGAAGCAGTGAGTCCTGAAAAATCAAAAGGATGGAGCTGGTTGGACTAGCAGAGGAGACTGAGATTTCTGGAGCTCTCATCCAGGGACTTCCACTTTTCTGATTCCAGCTAAAGCCTGGAGGCTTTGAAAAGCTCTACAACTTATGAAAAACTCTATAATGTAGGAAAATGAGGATAAAAACATCCATTTCTCAAATGCATCTGTAAGGCTTAGGTTTAAAACCTGGGCTCTGGAAGTGCCTCATGTCAGTTCCCCCCTGCCTGCCCCAGAAAAGTTCAGGTTCTTTTTTTCTAATTGCGAGTGCTGGAAGGATGGTTTTACAGTGTTTTCAGTCTAATCAATTCAGTAAATCAGTAAATTTGACTGTATTTATCACAGTTGCAAGGCAGACTTTAGAAGAGAAGCTTGCTTGCTCTCTGAGGTTATAAAGCACCCATGTGGCTTTAGAGTGAAGAGAAGAAGAAAGACTAAAGGCAATGGTTCAAGTTTAAGAAGATGCTATTGAATACTTGTGGGGTTGTTGAAGACCACTGCCCTCACATGTGTATGGCAAGTGAAGAAAATTGTCTGTCTGAGGTAAATATAAATCACTGGAGAAAGAGCAGGTTGAATCCAAATGTTTTCCAATATGCTGCAAATATACAGATAAAAAACATATCTAATCAACTTGTCTCATTACATTAGAGAAAAGTCTTACATTCAGAGACATTCACAAGCCCAATGGAGAATTTGTTCAATCTGAAAATTTACCTTGGATTAATACCTGTGGTCCTTGTAGTTCCAGAAGAATCTAATTATTTATGTCTGAGGTATTTTTTGCATGCAAAACCAGCGCAGTGACACTTTCCCTAACAAAGGACAAATATGTGAGAGGATAGAGCAAACTGTCTTGGGAAAGCAACTTCATCTGACTTAACATCTGGTTTGGTTGTGGGGTTCTCAACAAGGAAAACAAGAAGACCCCCATCTTGAAAGGCTTTTGGGGAAGAAAAATGCTTTTCTTAAAGGGAACAGCTGGAATGATTAGCAGAGATAGGACTTGGGCCATCAGGGCCTTCGTGTTTGCCCAAGGTTGGTTCAGTGGTCACCGTGGACAGTGCCACTATTTGCCTTGTGATCCTTCCCAGTCTTCCAAGCAACATCAATCCTGGTGAGAAATGAGTATAAATCAGTGTCTTCTAAAAGCAAATAATGCAAGAAAACTGGCATCAGGCACAAATTAGTTTTAATTTAGGTTTTGTAACCCAGTGTTACAGAGAATATGAGAACTGCTGTGCTACACACAGACCTGATCTATTCTGATCACAGTCTGACTATATAACTCACACTGATAAATAGCTTCTTTTACACTAAACATCTGTGGGAAAGGCTGGCCACATGCCTGCCAAATAAAGCCCAGAGGAAATTGTCCAGGCGGTTCTGCATGCCATTGTGAGAGAGGTTAAAGTTCAGCAATGACCTCTGGTCTCTTGCCCCTTGAACTGACGGGACTAGAGGCACTATGATGTCGGCAACACTAAGTCTTTGCTTTGCTGTAGGAGTGCCTTGACCAGTCAGGTTATTCTTTAAAGGGATTAGCTATCACAACTTTGCAAATGAGTTATAGGTGACCAGAGTCCTGCTTTTCCTCTCCCATCAAAAACAGGGGTTGTGAAAATGCAGAGTAAAAAATAAAAAATAATTAAAATAACAACAACAAAACCAACCAACAAACAAACAAAAAACCTAGAAATGTTAAAATGCAGAAGAGGGTTAAAATATATATAAAGGTTAAAAATATAATATATATTATAAAATATGTAAGCTGGTTGATTTATGGAAGTGAGTTTTAATAATAGTAACTTATCAGTTACACAATTGGTTGCATATAGAACTCTGTAAAATTACAGACCAATAGCATTTTTTGATGCATTTATTCATCTCCATAAAATGACCAATGATTATCTATGAAGCAAGTACTAACTATGCTCTAAAGACAGATTTCAGTGATGAATGATCCAATTAACCAGACTGCAGAACTTTTAAAACCCTTTTTTCACTCTTGGTGAAGTATCGTGGTGCTTTCACAATGTGTCCTCACAAACCTCTCAAAGGGACTGCAAATAGAAAAGTCACATTGCAGTATGATTTTGCAGTGCAGTGTTTGACCATGGAGAACAATGCGTGCTCAGACACATTCAGAGTACCAGGAGGATAGAAAGAATTTCAAAGAAGGAAAGAACTAGTTGTGAACTTAGTGGCAACTCATACCTCTGATTCTTTAAATGCTTTGGATTCCGTTTACATTTAGACACGTTTAAATTTTGACACATTTACATGTAAACCCACTGAAGACAAATAGCTGAAGCCAAGCTTTTGTATCAATGTTGAGATGACTGTGTATATCTCTATGTGGTTACTCATGAAGGTGGAAGTGTTAAGTGAGAAATTCTGTTTCTTTAGCTTGAAAGATACAAATTCAATTTAATAGCTTGTGGGTCTTTAATAAAAGGAGGTTGAAAATTGAGGAAGAGAGTGTCTTGTTTGAACAAATCAGAGATTTGATTAGCCTGTTCTTGGGCAAAATTTCCTTAATGCTTGATATTAGCAAATAATTTGTCCCACAGAGAAGTGCAAAGAAACAGAAAATTTTTAAGAGGTTATTTATGGAATGTAAATATTGAAATCCTTAGTACAAAAGCTTGCCGAGATGCCTGATTTTAAATGTCACTCTTAAAAGGTCTTAAAAGACAAGAAAAAGCCTGCTTTATATGTGACCCTAAGTACACACCAAAGAGACTTAGGGATACAATTACCATTAGTCATTGCAAGTAACCTACTTGTTTGCTTATGTATAACTGGTGTTAAGTTCTACCTATGCATGTAAAAAGTGATCTTATTCTAGGATTTTAAAAAGTCTCATTTGAGCAATTGCTGTACAGAAATTAAGTTCTTCTGTCCTTCTCTGCCTGTCCTTGTTTTTGTGGGTATTAGTCAGACTTTAAACAATGATTGTGTTTTTCGTCAAAGACGAGTTCTCAGACAAACAGGAAGAGGGTGTAGTAAAGACTGAACATAAACCATATATTGAAAGTGCTGGCATTCAAAGATTTTTATCAGCCTTTTCTTTTTTTTATGCATGCATTTGCAATATATCCGGGTTTTTTTTTCTTTCATTGCTGTCCCCTTGCACCAGTAAACCATGTATAACACAGGGTATCTTCATGTCCAGACTGAAAATTGTTATGCAACTTTTTTTTTCATTTGCATGTCCTTTATAAATTTGCACAGTTTTGTGTCAGATCCAGTTGACGTGAAAGTGTTGTCTTCAGGAGAATGAATATCATGAGGAAAACACAGTCTTTCCCTACATTTATCTAGCAAAATAGCAATTAAAATTTTTCTCTATGTTTCATGAACCTTCTTTCAGTAAAAATCCCTCTGCAGTTACCATGTATGATTTGAAAGCAAATCAACTGATTAAAAAAAGCAACTTCAAAAAACCTCACTGTTCTGCAGAAGCATTCACTGAGGCCCTCAGTGAGGCAGTTTTTAACTGTGGCTTTCCCATACCAAATATGGATACTGTAGACCAGAACAAATCCCCCCCAGAGGCTAGAAATAATTTGACTCTCTGAAGAAATCACTTGGGCAATAGAGATATTCAGCCCTTTGCCATCTCTTAATTTGTCTCTAATTTTGGCTTACCCGATCTCTCTATGAACAAAACTATGCAGTCTCCTGGAAGCTTTTTAATTTAGATTCAAGACAGGCTCTGTCGCAGTCTCTTTCTCTGAAGATGAAGCATTAATAGTAATAGTTTTTTTTTGCCTGACTTGTTTGTTCAGATTTATAATTTATTCTAGGATTTGTTTCATAGTGTGTTTGCATGGTATTTCCACAGACTGAACTGAAGCCAGCATATAGCATTGTCATACAAATAGAGTCCTGCTCCTTCAGCTGTGCACTGCAACCACAAACAACCTGCTTTAAGCAGCATTGGAACTTGGTTAACTAACTAGTATCTAAAAAATCATACTAAAAAGTTGCCCCAAAAATATTGCCTGCCTGAGGTGGCTGAAAGCCGCCTCCCTGTCCTGTTCTACATATGCCCTTTTTACCTCAGTGGGAATCTTGAGCTCTGACAAATTGGCCTCAGAAATGTCTGGAGTGGCTCACCTTGATCCTGTTGTGCTGAGGACTGTTTTGCTCTCAAGGATGTGAGGTATTTGCTGGGTATCAGAGCTGCACTAGGGTAAGTCTTGAGGTCAGATTTTGCATTACCCTTCATTTTCTAGCAGCTGCTTTGTTGTTTTCTTGACGTTGCTGCTACCCCTTTAAAAACAAGCATCCCAGGAATTTTCTGTTGAAACAGGCTTCCCCTCTCCAAATCCAATTATACTATTTCAGCTGGGTCATTTTCAGCCCCTGCCACATTTTAAAAAATAAAATAAAAAAAAAATATATAAACCCACAAAACTGAATTTATTAAAAAACATGGCCCTGCTATGGGGAAAGCAAGGGCAGCTGTGACCTGCCGGCTCACAGCTCTGCTCCAGTGACCCTCATGGCTCAGGAGACCGGCAGGTTCTTTTGGAAACCATGGGCAGGGGAGGCAGCGGCAGCCCCGGCTGTGCAGGGCTGTGGGGAGCTCTGCGGAACTGTGGGGAGCTCTGTGGGGCTGTGGGGAGCTCTGCGGAGCTGTGGGGAGCTCTGCGGGGCTGTGGGGAGCTCTGCGGGGCTGTGCGGGGCTGTGCGGCTCCGCCCCGCAGGATGCACAGCGAGGGGATGGAGGGGACGGGCAGCGCCCAGGAAATGCCCGCTGCCCCCGCCAGGCAGAGCCGGGCTCGGTGCCTGCATTCCCCACCGGGATGCTTCCAGGGGCGCAGACTGGCAGGGACACCCTGGACCGCTGGATCGGCTGCTCACGTTCGCTGGCAGCACCTGAGCCCCAGATGTGCTCTGTGCTGAAAGGACGCGGCAGGGTGGATGTCGAGGGAATTGCAGCGGGAAACATAGAAAAAGGATTGAGGATGTGGAAGTGGGAAAGCAAGCTGCTGTTATGCATGTTGATTTTAATTTAGGAAGAAAAGGAAAAATTCTGCATGCCAGATGCACTTGTAACTTTGCTATTACCCCACCATCTATATATCTAAACTAGCAAAAGGAATTTGGAGTTGATGCTGACAGCTCGTTTTGTCCTTTGTTCACCTTTGCACCATTTTAAGTGGAGGGCAGAGTGTCAGTGCAGAAACCCCAGTGTCACAGATGCCACAAATCGTGTCCCACACGCAGCGGCTTCAGTGTGTGACTGTAAAATGGCCCACCTGCTTGCTCAAGATGAATGACCCCAGAGAAAATAACATTAGAATTGTTATCAGAATTTCATAACAAATCGTTTTAGTTTAAAAGGACTAAATATACAACACTTTANAAAGGAAACAACAACCAAAAACATAAAGAAAAACACCAAAACAAACCACCACCTCTCAAGCACTTTGATACAATTTTCCCCTCTAGCAATGTTACTCTCAAGTGTCAATTAACATTCGTGTTGTAGCCATGTATAAAGACCTTCTTGTGAATGGGTAGTGAATGGGGACAATAATGGACCACATTGCCTTCTTTAGAAAAGTGGACATCTGTTCTTAGAAAACATTAGGAAATTTTCAAATACAGTAGAATTAAATGTATTTCCTAGCTTCAAAATAAAGTAAAACAATCTAATGTAATTTATATTTTTGCTATCTGCAGAATGCTGTTATCTGGGTTTAAATGCGGATTATCTAACACAGATCTATTTTATTTTAATTAAACCCTTAAGTTTGTCTTTCTAACACTTCTCTTTCCTATTTTAGTGCTCTGGGCATCCACCTTGGATCTTACTGCAGCTCTTCATGCCAGCACGTGTGAAGACCCTGCCTGCCTCCCTGTGACCTCCCGGCTCCACAGGGTGCCCAGGGGCGCTGCCCAGGCTGAGATACTGTGGGAGGCTTTCGGTAAGCCTGGAGGCACCGGCCACTTCCTGCAGGAGGACGTGTAAGTTGGGAGGATGCCATTTCTCTACTTAGGTGACTTTTTGCCGGAGCGCTCAGCAAATGACTTGTTGTGTAACACTTTGCATTACAGCACTGCTTTGTAGTCAGCGCTGTGCTGCTCGGCAGACACAATGGAACCAATCAAGTAGAGAGGCTTTCAGAACCGAAAAATGCGTTAATTTTGGTTGTGAAATCCCGTATAAATTTCCTTAACAGTTATGCCACACACAGCGAGGGAGGGTAAAGATGTCTACTTCTGACAGTTTATTACTGTTTCTTGCTTTAGCACAGGATTTTATCCCTACAGCTGGAAAGAGGCTCAAAGTTTATAAAATGCCTGAATCTGGGTCAGGAAATATTTCTGCTTATTGCAAGCTGATTTCCCCATCTGACGTATGCTGGAGGTGTTGAGAACAAGATGTCACTGCACAGCTGCTGTGTTGTTGCTCTCCCTTCTGATAATGGAGCTGTTTGGAAACCAAAAACAAAACTTCCCCCTCTATTAACTCATACTATCCTGTGCTCCGGTTGTCATGGAAAGGTTTTACCTAAAGGAAAAGAACATGCATCACAAACTCATGTGTCCTAAGGGGTACTGGCCAGCACACAGGCGGGGAGAGAGACATGCAAGACGCTGAGTGTGTGACTGATCTATCAGTTGTGCGTAGGGTTTCCTGATGTCCCATTTCACTAATCCCCTTTCTTCCTCTCACACTACCACACAGCAGCATGGTAAGATCCTCTTCCCTATAATGCTAATTTTGACACCACAGAGAGACAGATTTGACCTAATCCCTCGCAAATCCTGAAAACTGTTGTGTTAAATAGGCCCAGCTGGGGATTGTGGGAAGGAGATATGGGCTCAGCTGCAGCCAGTATGTGTCTTAAAACAACCTTTCAGATCCCATGGAGTCCTTAAGGGGTCTGGCACCCCCATTGCTAAGCTAGAGGGTCATGATGTCACCCTCTAAGCTGTGGAGAATATCTGTGGCAATTTCTTATGCTGTTTTTCTTGTGGAAAAGCATGAGGCAGTTTTGTATCTGTGTTCTTGAGCATTTAATCCCTTCCAGACCCCACCAGTGCTGGAAGTGAGATAGACCTTAGCTGAGGAAGAAGAGTTAGCAGTTCAAGAGGAGTGAAGTTTGCCTCTACACTGGCAGCAGGGTTAGTGGTGGGCTTTACGGAGTCATCCTCAATTCTGTACCATGGAAGCAGATGTTACCACACACAAAATTCAGTTTCCCCATTCCTACCATCTTCTGTTTGTTCTTGTAGTCCCAATCAGCATTTGCTGCTTTCCATCCCAGAGGTAGCTGTATTTCACTGAATGAGCTGCATGTTTTTACATTACATAAAAACATGCACAGCATTTATCTCCTGAGATTAAAAATGCACCAGAAATCAAGATCTGTATTGCTATTGTGATTGTTTTCCTTTTTATAAATTACAATCACTTGGTCTCATTTAATAAATTTTGTCATCTCAGCATCTATTTTGTTTATGCTGTTTCTTGGTTCACCATGACTCTCTTTTGATTCCAATCATATGAAAATGCTCAAACTCATAGACTGGCTTGAAAATAGACAACTTTCAAAAATTTTAATGGTCAATTCTACAAGAAATGCTGCTGCATATGGGTATTCAGTTGCACATATATTAGAACATCATGTCAAAACAGCTATTTTGAACATAAGGGACTTAAAGAGTTGGAGTCTAAAAAAAATTTGCATTTTATTATTATTTTTAAAACCAAATTATTTTTTAAAAAGCTGTGTCATGGAAATGCAGTGAATCTGGGTTTTTTACCTCTTTCTGTTATTTCCCCCTATTCTTGGATATGGTCACACAAAATCTGAGTTTGACTCAGTTCCCTTCACTGATTTAGCAAGGTTAAAACATAACAGGTTCCTTGTGCAAGCAGGAAAGCTGCACTTCAGGATGGTCAAAAGATAGTCAGGATGCTCTCTATGGAAAAATCAGCTGTACCAAATATGAGAAGGACATTTGAGCCCAAACTTCCCAGCTGCCCTGCTTTAGGTTATGGAGTATTGCCTGCTCTTTTGTGAATGGAACGTGAACTGTTTGCATGTGTCTGTGAGTCTGTGTCAGGGCTTTTGTTTATGAGTTTGGTCACTGTTTCCATTTCAGAAGAAATAAGATAAATCCTTCTGACATTCTAGCTCTTTCTCTTCTTGGCTGTAACTCATGGTGAATACTTCAGATCTGGCAAAGAGTTTTGTCTGCCCTAAAACTATATTTCTCAACATTTGCTGGTAAAAGTTTGCCAACTCTAGTCTGGACTGCAAAGGTTTTTAACATTTCAAACCTTAAGAGCCTGTGTAGGTTTGTCCCAGCTCTCTATTGTTCTAATAAAAGATATGGTCTCTCTCAATAAGCCTTTCCTATCATCATAGATCATTATGGTTCTGTATCTGCATATAAGTCATATGATGCATGTCTTTATTTCTCTAATGTTACTTGAAAATGTTTATCACATGGTTTGCTTAAGCATTTCATGAAAGTGGAATCTTTTTAAAGATTTAAGGAATAAATTGATAAAAGTTCATTACCATAATCTGTCAGTCTCAATAAGCAAATGGCTCTTGAAAGATCATTCCTCTAGGATGTATATGCATTTTCTGGTTTTCAGCACACTTCAGAAAGTTAATGTGAAAGTTGCTTTACGCACCATTAATGAATCTAACCAGTGTTTTATTAGACTTCTCTTTACAGCTATTTACCTGCAGTCAATGACAACATTGCATATATTATTTTGGATGTGAATATCAAGAGATAGAAGAGGACATTGAGACAGCACTGAATGTTTTGTAGGGTTTTGGTTGTTTGGAGTTTTTTATGGGAAGACACAGAAAACAATTGTTTGATCAGAGCTCTGAGTTCTTAATTTTGTAGCTATAGATACTTATTTAAAAAAAAAAAAAATCAACCCTATTCTCTTTTTGAGAGAGAAAGTTGAGGAAATGGACAAGGACCATACCACAGTGTTGTGGCAGTTCCAGTCATCTCAGTGCTGTGTCTTCATTTAGGTGTGAGACAGGGGATAAATGCCTTTGCTTTAATTTCTGGCTTCAAAGTACTTCTCAGAGAAAGCATAAACAAGCTGCTCAATCTGAGGCACAGGGATTCAGCTGGGTTTTTTAATGTTCACACAAGGTACAGATTTATTACTTAACAATGAACATTGGTAGAATTTAAGTGGGTTGAGCTCATTACCCAAAAGCAGATTCAACAATTTGAAAATGTTGTTTAGTTTCCCCTCAGTAGCTTTGGGAGAGCAAAATCCTCCTCAACTAATCAAGGCAAGTGCAACATGTCCATTGTTAGCTATTAATGCACAGCACCTGATTCAGCAGGACTTTGGTCTCAGGTGCAGTTAATAGTGACAGGGCTGCTGGGGAGAGGCTTGCAGGTTCTGAAAGGATCATCTGGGCATTCTGAGACAGCACCATCTGCTACAGCCAAGCCAGGGGTTTGTCAGACTAATCACTACCAGTGATGGATGTGCTTTCTCTGAAGCTATTTTGAGCAAAACAATCTGAATACAGGATATTAGGTAAACATCAGCATCCGCTGTTTATCAAAATAAAACCTCCTGCATGATTTGTAAATCTATAAATAAAGCAAGAAGTTCCTCTGCATTGAAATTTGAATCATTATTTGCTTGAATGGCTGCTCAAAACCCTGGCCATGAATGAATACAAAGCATATGACAAGAAAGGCAGATGTTCTATTCACTTCTTCTCACTGGCATCTAATTGCTGAGCTGGTTGCTCTTCAATCTCTGTTTGAGGTAGTTGTGTGGGAAGTTAATGGTAGCATGACTTTTAAATTAAATATGAAAAAAAGTGCTTCACTTGCAAGTTGGAGATCT
The DNA here is from genome assembly GCA_013399695.1 of Formicarius rufipectus. Lineage (NCBI taxonomy): Eukaryota > Metazoa > Chordata > Aves > Passeriformes > Formicariidae > Formicarius > Formicarius rufipectus. Next base: position 862,981 of record VXAU01002141.1, on the reverse strand, counting down.
AGATTTTCCTGGTTAATTTTTGTCCAAGCCCTCAAGTTGTTGGCTAGTTGTGTATTTTGAAATATCCGGTCACAATTGCATCCTGTTATTGTGATGTGTAACCGATAAAATACATTAATTCAACGTCTGGATGGCAGGAGAAGAAAAGGCAAGGCCATGGGAGCACTCAGGACAGACAAGCAGGTAATAAATTCCAGCCCAAGGCATCTACAAGCACTACACCGACCTAGCTGAAAGGGACCCAGCTGGTGTCTAAGCAAGGCTGGCTACAAACGGTTGCAATGCATTTAGACAGGGGACAAAGAACTGTAGAAAGACACAGTTACACACAGGGGTGTGGCAGTGATGTAGCTGATGTTCCAGCCTCCTGTCGCCTGTAGAATCTGCCAGGAGCTACAGCAAATTCAAACCACTCAGCTCTCTCGTTATGTCTGGTGCAAATTTAATCACAGAATCACAGAATGGGTCAGGTTGGATGGGATCCCAGTGGGTCATCTGGTCCAACCTCCCTACCCAAGCGGGGTCACCCTAGAGCACACAGTACAGGATTGTGTCCAGATGATTCTGGAATATCTCCAGTGAGGGAGACTCTGCACCCTCTCTGGGTGATCTGTTCCAGTGCTCGGTCACTGCACAGTAAAGAAGTTCTTCCCCATGTTCAGGTGGAACTTCCTGTGCATCAGTTTCTGCCCATTGCCCGTTGTCCCACTGCTGGGCACCACCGAGCAGAGCCTGGTCCATCCCCTGACCCCTCCCTGCAGCCACTGACAGACATTGATGAGGTCCTCCCTTAGTCATCTCTTCTCGAGGCGGAACAACTCCAGCTCCCTCAGCCTTTCCTCCTCAGAGAGATGTCCAGTCCCTTAATCATCTTCACAGCCTCTGCTGGACCCACTCCAGGAACTCCATGGCTCTCTTGTACTGAGCAGCCCAAAACTGGGCAAAGTAAAATTAATTAACTATAAGAAATAAATACACAAATACAACATTTGCGTTCGCAGAAGACGCATTTAAGTAAATTCATCTTAAGGACCCGGCTGTTTTTTTTTGATGAAAGTGATGAAACAGCACACGTACAGCATTGCTGTGGGAGAGCGGTGTTAGTTCAGGGTCGCGGCACGGGCATACCCGGCCCCCGCCCGCCCTATGTCCGGTTGTCAATTAAATCAAAAGTAGTTTTTTCAGCTCAGAAATCCGCAGGGGGCAGACGGGGGAGGAGGAGGAGGACGCGGCCGCTGGAGGGCAGGCGGCGCCGCGCTCGCAGCCCGCCCGTCCGCGCCGCCGGGGCTGGCGGAGCCGCGGGCGTGCCAAGGGCCGTCTGCTTTCCAGAAGCCTGCGGAATCAGAGCCACAAGGGGGATTTTTAGCTCAGCTGATGTCAAAGTGGTGACAGGCATTACGTGCATTGAATAAATTTACGTGTGCGTTTGCAGAGGGTAAGCAAATGAATTTGGGCTTTAAGTCACATCTAAACATTTAGTTTACTTGATGGAAAGATAATTGGAGTAGAAGTCTGATGAGGAGCAGCTGAGGGAGCTGAGGGGGCTCAGCCTGGAGGAAAGGGGGCTCAGAGGAGGCCTTATCACTCTCTACAAGTACCTGACAGGAGGCTGTAGTGAGGTGGGGACTCGTCTCTTTTTCCAAGTAACAAGTGTTAAGACAAGGGGAGGCATCCTTATGTTCCCGTGTAGCTAAACAGGAGTGAGTTAAACCAGTTTTGGTGGCAGCTGCCTGACAAGAACCCCTCACCCCCACTGGCTGGAGCAGATCTGGGGCTCAGGCTGGAGCCCCAGGCAGGGCTCTGCATCCCCTGTAGGGCACTTGTGCCCTTGGCTGACGGAAAGGGAATGCCGGCATGCCGGGCAGGAGGAGGGGCACAGAGAAGGATGGAGGGCAGCCCTTCTCCACGCCCACCAGATCTTCAAGCCCTCTGCTATTTCTTGGTTGGTGGATGCTCCTCGTGACCCCCTCCCCAGAGGGCTGACTCAGGCCCCCAGCAGAACACCTGAGCAGGGATTATGGGCCAAAGGAGTGGGAAGCTCACTTTTTTCCCCATTGGGAATGTGATCCACGGGTCTCAGTGACCTGGCACATAGCAGGGCCAGGCAGCAGCTGGACACACTGTTGGCTTCTCAGGGACACTTGCCGAGCCCATCACACTAAGTTACCATGGAAGTGTCTGGGAGTGGTGCAGTCATGGAGAGATGTCTGGTTCATTTCCCAGAACCTTCCCTGCCTCTGACCTTCCTTCCCCAGGGCCACTCAGTGACAACCAGATGCCCTTTGGGTTGGAACTCTTGGTCTCTGCAGCAGCCAGGTACATTCACATCACACTTGCACTAATAGGCTGCAGCTTCAAAGAACTGGTTCAAGGAAAACCTTAAAAACAAAACAATAACGCTAAATGTCAACGTGTAATGATTTAAGATAGATTCAGAAATATGCATGTTTAATACCAGTGAGGACTTTCATGGTTAAAGAATAAATTCTCCAGTTTAATACAGTCACTGAATTTCCCTGAATTAATTTGTGCTTCAAGTTCAAAAGTAGGTATAATGAGCTATAAAAGTGCACAATTAGATGGCCCATTTCATCTTAGATAAGCTGGTCATATCAGCCTCCTTAGCCAGGCTGAGCAAATTGGCTAATTAAGTATAATAACTGATCAGCAGGCATGCACTTTGGGCGGTTTCATTTGCTAACTCTGTATGGTCATGCATAGTAAAAGCTTAGCTCTTCCATGCTCTTTTCAATACTTTTCTAAATATTGTAAGTTCTACTGCTGGAGAAAAGAGAAGATTTTTTTAAAAAATAGCACAATAAAACTTTTATCAGAAGTATCTTGGGATATTCAAAAGGTGCATGTGAACTTTGAAAGCATTTCTGTCTCAGGTGCTGGGACTGCTTTCTGTAATGTGGGTGCTTGAGAGTGTATTAAGGGTAAAAGACCTTCAAAGCTGAGAGACAGCTTTCCTCCCTTTCAGTTTTAGAGTAGATTATGGTTTTAATTATTTTTGTTGTTGTTTTTGTTGCATCTGTACTTCTAAATAATTTGTGGTGATATGTTTCATGAAAATTATGTTTATGTGAAAGGTTGTGCCTTTCTGTCAGTTTATGTGCACCTTCCCAGGCTTGCATTGCAGGGATAGCACACAGAAAGAGGCATGTCCATTAAGATTTCCCCATGGGGAAAGTACACCCTAAAACCTACATTATTTTATCCATACTTCCTGGTCTGGTGAAAGATGTCTCTGCCTGTGTAGTGGGTTTGGACTAGGTGATCTTCAAAGGTCCCTTCCAAACCAAAACATTCTATGATTTTATGATATTTTTCTTTTTTCCTTAACTACCATTTTTACTTTTACTGCACTTTTAGGCCAGATACCTTTTTTGATAAGCACTTATCTTGTGTGAGCATGCTTCATTGCATATAGCCTAAAGAAGTAACCAGATGTGTGATAGCCATTCCCCATATAGCTTAGCAGTTCATTACCTTTCCAGTCCATTCCATCGAGTGACAAGACATCCGGTGACACTGTAATTAGCTTCCAGACATAGTTTATGACCACCTTAGATGACACTACAACTTTTTAACTGAAGTAAACAAATAATTTTGTGTATTGAGGCCACCTCTTAATTCTGAAAAACTTGCAGAACAACAGTAGTGCTTTTTGGTTCTTGAGTTATCTCATATTCTGTCTGTCCCTACCTAATGCTGGAGCTAGATTTTGAGCCATCCATTATTGTCAGAAGCAAGCAGAACTGAGTAAAAAAAAATTAAAATATACATGTAATTGTGTAGACAATTTCTCTTATCCCCATCTTCCAAAAAAGTATTTCATGGAGACCTCAAATGTTTCTGAATTCAAAGGTGGAAGGGAGAAATTTATCATTTGCTTTAAGAAATTGAAAATTAAATGCTTTGACTTCCATTTGTAGATTATATTTGGTAAAATAAACTCAGAATGCTTTATTTTCACCTTCCCACCCTCTCTAATCGGTTGCTAAGGCTGCCCACCAGTCAACCCCCACCTTTCTTCCACAGCATCTATTCTTATCTGCAGGTGGTCATAGAATCTTAGAATGATTTGGGTTGGAAGGCACCTTAAAAATCATTTCATTCCAACACCCCTGCCATGGGCAAGGACATGGTCCGTGAGACCAGGTTATTCCAAGTGTCATCCAAGGTTATTCCAAGTCTCATCCAACCTGGCTTTGAACACTTCCAGGGATGAGGCATCCATAGCTTCTCTGGGCAACCTGTTCCAGTGCCTCATCACCCTTACAGGAAAGAATTTCTTACTAATATCCAGTGTAAACCTGCCTTCTGCCAGTTTGGAGCTATCCTGCCTTATCTCTCTGTGCCCTTTGAAGTTGTAGGAAAAATGACTGAATGATAGATGAAGCTCACTCTCTTGCTGGAGTGGTGACTTCTTCCATGAAAAGGCATCCAGGGATGCCAACACTGGACAAAACAACTAATCCATCAAACTCCTACTCATCAATCAACTGAAGGGCTGTCAGGACCATCACCATGAAGGTGCTGTCAGCATTGACTCAGGGGAAACAGAAAGCTCCTTGCTGAAATATGAACTTTGTCAATAAGGTTGAGTGTCCCTGGTACACACCCAACAGCATTAATGTTCAAAGCACTCATATGTTCTTTCTGCAGTGCTACAGAAATCTGCATTAGAAAGTGAGCAATAGGGAGGATGGGAATAAAACACCTAAAAGTGTTGATGGCCTGTTGGAAGGCACCTTTCCCCTCTCCACCTCCCTTCACTGCCAAGAGTAATACACGTACTGATTGCCAGTTACAAGAAATTGTTCAATGCATTAAATGTATTAATAATTTTCTTAATATTTGACAATTATCTCTCTCTGAGCTTATTTCATAGGAAACAAGCCTACAGAAATAAACTCCGTAATAACGTACATGGGGCTATACTGCCAGGCTGATATTGAAGATCTGGGAATATGAAGCTAGTTCCTTACTTGTAACCCAAATCAAGAAAGTTTGGTGCTTTTGTTTTGTCCTTTCCAGTGCTTGGTCCAGCCTGTACTGAGATGACTCTGGTAAAGTGTCTTCCTCTTCTTTTTGGCAAACGGCTCTACAGTTCGATAAGACATTTTATTATAGTAATTGCTTTCCTCTTCTTGCCTCCTCAGTTGTCTACATCAGCAGAGCTCAGAGAAGTTCTTTTGAACCTTTTTATAACTTGGCATGTGCAAAGAGGCAGTCTTGTTCCAAACTGGGAGGAGAAATAAATGCATTGCTTAACCAAAATCTCTTTGCTCGAGGAAGAAATTGGCAGTTTGGAGCTGACAGGTCACATCTAGTCCCATTTAATATTTCAGAGGGTTACTTATATGACTGACTTCTAAACAAGGGGGCATGTAAGACTCCTGCTATAAAATTCTAATGGATGAAAATAGATAATTGGAAACATAATGAGACAGGTGATAAAATACTTTTTGAAGAGAATTTGATACATTTGTGGAGGACAAAGTTAAAACTAATTACTTTGACAAATACTGAAAGTGAACATATGGATATTTGCCACAGTTATTTGTTAGTAAAATGACTGACCAATTCGATTAAAACGGAAACCAAAGACAGTTAGTAGTTTCTCATAGAAAATCCTGCCAAACTCCCTTGTTCATCTCTGAAAACCTTTCTCATTGTTTCAGAAATGAAGGTTGATTTCGCTGTACTAAAGCCAGCACACACACACAAAATGATCCTTCTGTGACAAGAAGGTTGTTTCCACAAGTTTCTCATATTTGGCTGATCACAAAAGGAGTTGTGCCAAGCCCCACAACCTTCCTTATGGAATGTCTAATATCTGCAACTACTTTCTTCTGGCAGATAAAAGCACAACAGGAACTGTGAATTTAGTGCTCACTGAGACCAATTAAAACCCTCACATTTATATTGGGACTAAGGGCAAGGCACTAAATCAGTTCAATGCAATAAAAATTACCACATTAGTAGGTAGATGTGGTAAATTTCATGCCATATCACTGGACATAAATAAAGCCAAGTCTTTTTAATTTCATTAGTTTTCCTTCCTGAAGAGTGTACATTTTGCATCCTCATTGCAGCAGTGCTACATCCAGTGTATTGCACACACCAGTGGCTCCATGTATTTGAGTGGTAAGGCCACAGTGTTTAAACTCATCTGAATGTGGTGAGACAGCAGATCATCCCTCTCCACGGAATGAGACCTGTTGCTGCAGAGATAATAGAGCATTAAATATCACTTCTTCCTATAGTGAATGCCGAATAAATACCACGAGCCCAGTGCAACCTCAGCTGGTAAGTATCGACCACAGAATGCCTTCAGATGAAATGGCTGATCTGAGAGGTTTTAATTATGGCATCTCTGTCAGCAGTCAGAGGAAACAGCACAATGGGAAACTTGGAGATGAGCAGAGAGGGGAGCAGAGCTTTGCCAAGCACTGAGCATGGCGTGGGCACATCTCGGATGGAGCCAGGGGTGCTGGGGGCACACACTTGCCTTGGGTCTGCGGTGGTGGCAGGGAGTGCCCCACCTTTCAGCTCATTTAGCCAAGTGGGAAATAATTGGAGGCTGTAGTGTTTGTAAATGTTGCCTTTTCTTCTGGGATAGGTTAACTACAGGAGCTGCAGCCTGCAGATGGCCTTGTGTGGGCAGTGGCAGAGTCCACCTGCCTCAGCCGTGTCAGCATCTCTGCACAAGCAGCCTGAGACCCACCTTTATTCCATCTCTCTCCCCTGCCTTGGGAGACAGGGAGATTTGCATCCAAGCTGGCAGAGCTCTGCTTTCAGTGTCTCTATTCCTATAGATAGATTCTGTCATTTCTGAAATGATTGTAATGTCATTTGTGAATCATTAATTGATATTCTCAATTAGTACTAGTGTACACTTGTACTTGGATATTGACTGCATAAATGAGGCATTTAACCTTCTGTTAATCATCTCCAAACAAGCTACAGCTATTTGTTTAAAAGAGTGTATTTCTTTGTAGTCACACATTTAATAGTAAACATTATTCTGAAAGCAAATATGTGTTGGTTGTGCAATATTTATTGGTAATCACAAAGATTTTTATTACATTACTCATTCAAAAATGTTCTTACAGTTACAAAATGGATCTTTATAAACTGTGAAGACAGTCTTCCCCACCACTGAAATGTTTCTTTTTAGAGTGCGTGAGCTAGAATCATGTTAGAGCCACATCTTTTAGGTACCTATTGTTCTGAATACTTATACACCCATCAGTGTGTATGTACTGGTGGAGTTAATTAATTTTCCAGCTGCTTCTCCTTATTTATATTGAATGTCATCTACCCTGCTTAGTGTTCTTTTAAATGATCTATTAATATCAGTACAGTTCTCCTGAGTGTGTGTTGATGATCAGAGGACTAGAACATAGCCTTGGCAATCAGTGCCAAGTAAGAAGGTAACTCTGAGCAGAGTATGGCTCCAAAAGTTCTCTAGAGATCCCTTCCAACAAAAATTATTCTGTTTTATGATTCTCTGTTTATTTGTGCCACTGACAAGTTTCATCCTGACATCTCCTTTAGACTTTTGTTTGTATTTAGGCCTTGTGATTATTAGACACATTTTATTTCTTGCTCATAAATCAGTATTGCTGATTTTCTGCAATTTAAGGAGGAAATAAATTACTTCTACATACAGGTAAATTTGACATCTTAAATGTAGATAATAATAAACAATATCATTCTTGTAGTAGTTAAACTGTAGCAAAACTACAGCTGAAAAGCTGCTACTCTGGGTATTAAGTCAGAGCCTTCTTTATGTTGGAAAATTGAAAGTTTTTCAATACATAGAAAATGAATTTTACAAAGCAGGTGTATTACACAAGCACAATGACAGTCCTTGCTTCTAAACAAAGAAATCTGCTGCTGCTGTTCACCAAAACTAAAAGTATTGGAAAAATTGCCCTGGCAAACACTGGAAATCTTGTGCCAACTTCCACCCTCCCTCCCTCCTTCTTGGGAAGGTGAAACTACCTCCAAGATAACCCTTTTGTGCAGTCTGCTGCCACACCCCCTGAGAAGGCAGACAGCCTGGATCTGGCCTATCTAGCCAGGAGAGAACAACCTCGAGAAAGATTTCCCAACTATCCATTCACTGGATCTCTGACACGCTGTTTCAGGGCCCTTGACTTTCTCTACACCTTCTCCCTTTCCAGGAGTGCTGAAAGGTGGGTGCCTGAGGATGAAGATCCATGAAGCAGAGCAAGGTGCACAGTGAGATTATCATTCTGAGCCCACACCAATTGCTCTGGGTCATCTGCCTAACCTTGACTTTAAGGCCAGGCTCATGTCTATACCTGCAGGAAGAGGTGTGGATTCCTGCCCTGCAGATCTCGTTTTCTGTAGTTGCTTAGTAAGCTTCAAATATGACAACACTGAAAGCCAAAAGACTGTCTATAGTGGGTTGTGTATTAACCTCTCTGCTTATTTTTAGAAATTATTCAGTAATTACATGGTGATTTCAGTGGTGCTCCCTAGCTCTTCTTGTGTTGTTTTGTTGGGTTTTTTTTGTTGTTTGTTTGGTTTGTTTGGTTGGGGTTTTTTGGGGTTTTTTTGTGTGTGGTGGTTTTTTTTTTTTAATTTCATATTCACTTTGCCTCTATCACCTCTGAGTTCATAGACTTTTATCATATCATTCTCCAGCCATCTCTCCTCTAAGCTTCCCTTCTCTCTACAGCACTGTGAACTGTAGCATAGCAGTCTTCTGGTTTTGTTCTCCATTCTTTCCCAAAATTTTCTGACATTGTGCTTATGTTTTGAGCACAATAAAACATTGTGCAGCAATAAGATGTAATTAAAGAACTATCTGTACCACCTACGAGGACTCTATGAAATGATTATTTCTTTCTTGAGGAGCTATCACTGTATATGTACTGTTGAAATTCTTTCCTTTTACATGTATTTCATTTTATGGATATTGAATGTCATCTGACTTTTTTTTTAAATTGTCATGCTATGAGATTCCTCTGCTGCTCTTTAACTACCTTGAAGTTGATTCTTTTCTCCTTAAGAATATTTTCACTTCACTGCTCAGTTTCTTCTGAGGACACTTATGTCTGTGTGGGACTTCCCTCACTCTCTGCATGCATGCTCCCTGGCTCAGGGTGCCTTGTGAAGGAGACTGCGTTCAGATTACCCAAACAGTAAGAAAACATTTTATTAAATTCACATTGAAGAACAACTTTCCTGGCCCTTTTCTCTGTTTTACCTGAGCATCTGCAAAATTAGTTTGGCAACTTCATGTCTGATCCCTTGATCTTCACTGTCTGTGGGCAGTGAACCTCCTGCCCCACTGGTGCCAGGACCAAGGGTGGGCTGGACCTTCCCTGCCCACCTGCAGCTTCCAGCCAGCGTCAGTGCAACTGGTCCAGCCTCAGCTGCAGCTCCTGCCTTTGGAGCTATGGCAACTGGCAGGTGGCATGGAGAGTTCCTTAAAACAAAGATCAATAAAATCAGCAAGAAGTGAAAGACTGAGGTTTGTAATTTCTTTCTCCTGAGCTGAACTCCATAGCAACAGCTGAGGCAGGTTTGTCTTGTCCCACCTCTGCCTCCAAGCTTGCCACTCTCTCCCCTGGCAGAACCCCTGCAAGGTTTATACTTGCAGCCTTGTTTTCCTGTCCCTAGGGGTGCACTCAGGCAATCCTGTCCACCTGCCTTTCATTTAACTCTGTTCATGTAGGGGAAGCATTCTCCAATACTTAGCAGTGCAATCAGACCAGACACATTATTCCTGAAAGCACGGGGATTTATAATGCACTTTTTTTGGTTCACTTCAGTACATATGGGAAATCACATTACTTAGTTTTGTAATCATATCTACTGTCTGATTGACAGTACCAATTCTACTGAGTTTTATGGCTTTACTTTGTGCTTTGTTATCATACCTCCTGGATCATGTGGATATGAGAATCTCATTTGTAAAAATAAAAATTTCCAAATGCCATGAGTCTGGAAGAAAACTGGAAGGTAAGAACACATTTCAATGTGTAAAAGGAAACCGAAAGACCAGAAAGTTGCTAATGTACCTAAAATTATCACATGTGCCTTTTGAAGGCAATAAGGGTATGTGGCCATAGGAATGGACAAATTAGTAACTTGGAATTAGGAAGACTGAAATAAAATGTTTCTTGGACCTCAATGTTGGGTGTAATTTGCCTGTTTGGACGACAAAATGAAAGTGAGATATTTGGCAATGCAAAGCTCTAATATGGGAGGGCTTTTGGTTTGGGGTTATTTTTACAGTCTTGTGCAGGCTGCCCAAGATGAATTAAACATAAAATTTTTATTTCTTTTTTCCCTTTAGTGAGAGATGTACCTAAGGAAACTGGAAAGAGAAGTATCTCAGGAGGTTGTAGAAATAGGGCATTGCACTGTCTATTGATTTACAAACAGTCCAGAAATTAATTGCATTGAGTGCTCATAAACCTCCAAAAAATATCACTTGAACAGAGGAAAGACACAATCATTATTAATATCAGCTGGTCCAGGCTACTATTTCACTGGGTCTTATTCAGTATTTTCTTAAGAGGTCTTACCTGTATTGCTGTAGGTTATGGTATTAAAAATGCTTCAGATGTGCAAGTTATTCCTTCTGCTAAAGGAAAATTGACTCTATTATTTGAAGGCTTTTAAACAGTCATTAAAGAAAAATACAGGCAGATGAACACAAAGGAAAAGACTCCAGAGTAAAAAACTCAATCTAAATACTTGAATGAACAAAATTAGATGTTACGATCTCATTCTTTAGCTATATGTGGATTTCTCTATACTAAATAGTCCATCAAACTATATTCAAACTCCAGCCTTTTTTACAAGCCTTGTAATACAGGGTTTTTTTAAATTATTGCGCTAGCACTGCAATATAATACAGTGCTGAAATATGTGTGGATTATCAGAGACATTTCGTAACTGGGCATAAATAGAGATTTGGAGAAAGGTGCTGGTGTAACAGACATGTCAGAATTCACTGGTCTGTCTCTTAATTTTTATCTAAAAATCAATTTTATAGACAATGAGACAATGCTTGCAGCATACATTTGTAGCAGTCATGCACGGTCCCAGTTTGTGGGAGGTCAAACAAGAACATTTATTTGAAGTTACAAAATACAATATATGGGTTCAACGATTAAATATGCATCTCAAAGGCTGGTTTTATGCTAAACATGGGAGGAGATATTACAACTAAGAGAATACATTGTGGTTGCTCTGAAGGGTATTCAAGAATGTAAGGCTAGTTTATATTTAATGAACACAAGACAGAAGAAACAAAGGGATTGATAAGGGAAGTTTCTATCTGGCCTAGTGAATACACAGAAACCCACAAATCTTGTCAAATGCAGGCAGCTTGAAGCAGTAGATGTCTGCAGATTTGAGTCATATCAGCTAGGAAGGTTCCTTCAACATTCTCCCAATACACTTTTCCAGGGTCTCTTTGACTTTCCAGACAGGCTTCTTGAAACTAAGATAGTTTCGAGCCTCACATACATTTATAGTAGTATATGCACTGTGCTAGCGGTGAATGCCAGCTTCTAGTCTTGCTGTAGGACTGTATCAGAAGTATTTGATTTTTCAGAAGTACCTCTGCATATCACCTCTTGATGTTTAAATGTAACATAGCCATTTATGACATTGCACACTTTTTACAGGAGATACTTTTCCTGCAGGGAACATGCTCTGGTATCATAAAGCAACGATGGATTAATCCTCTTCCATGGTGTTCCTGCAAGTAGGAGTCAATGTGGTTTCAAGTACAGAGAACTGGTATTATCCAATCTCCCCCTTTTCATCAGTTTGAGGAAATTTTGGGTTTGCTTTTATATGAAGGCTTACATAATCAGGGCAAAAAGGAAAGGGATTGAGTATCTGTAATACAAAGGAGGAATATGAAGTATTAGGTTTCCACTGGGCTCCACCTATAAAATGAATGGACAACAAAGAGGTGCGCATGTTTTGGTTTGTGATCAGCGTTCTTATATTCCACGTCTGTGACAACTTCCCTAAATAGGGCTGTACATTTATCCTGCATTTCAGATAGAAACCAGCTTCTTTTTGAAAGCTGGAAGTAAGGAAGAGGCTGCTTATCTGCAACTCCTTGCTTTTTCTGTCACACCTCTTTTTTTATTTTGCTCTTGAAGTGAAGAGAAAGTGAGGTAGGAGGGAAATGCTAAAAATGGACATATGTGTAGCTAGTATAAAAACTCCTTAATTCATTCTGCATGAGTATTTGCCTCCCAAAATGTTCAAATATCTTAGATTAAAAAGGATTTATTTAGAAAACCATAAAAAGTTGGCATTCTTAGTTCTGCTTACTGTGGTACGAAGTACTTTATGAACTTTCTGTAGATGCTAACATTTTTTTCCTATGTTTTTCTCAGTCCCTTTTGGGGAGTTTTGACAAGCATTCTTTAACAATAAAATACACAGATCTGTTCAGAAGAGAAGGAAAGAGTGCAATTTGTGTGACATGGTAATGTTCTTACAGTCCCAATGCCCCCCTCTCTGAGCCACTCACTTCCATTAAATGAATAAAGTAAGATTCAAATGGGTGAGGTGACATGGAGTTTCAGATCAGTGATGTCCACATCTTTTTACCCATTCCTTTCAGAGGTTTAGTGTGGAGACACACTGAAAATCATAAAAAGCCCTGAATGGACCTATGGACCCATTTATCAGCCCCCAGTTCTTTGTAGCAATACTTGACAGGCTCCAGATCTCCATCAGCAGTATCCCTGTGGATGAACAGCATGTAATAGCAATGGACAAGTCCCAACAACACCCCAGCTCAGCCCCCAGAAGCAGAAACCTGCCAAGGCATCGAGCCAGGGTAGTAAAGGAGTGCCTGTGAGTGCCAACTACCACTAAATTACATGACTGAAAATATAAAGTCCCCAGAGCTTTTAAAAAGCTATGAAAGAGAGACATCAGTTCTTGACACTTAGTTAGGAGTTGGGAAAGGAAAGGAAGTTTCCTCTACAACAAGGATCTATTTCTAATTTTTGGTCACATTATTTTTAAGATAGCCCCAAAACTGGGATGTTTCACAAAGCAGAACTATACAAGGCCACCATAGCACAGATAGAAATAGTAAGGCAGTCAGAGAAAATTACTTTTTTATGAGATTACATCTTTTTTTTTCCTCAGCTGGGTTAAGTTCTCACTATAATTCTGTTTCTCCTTCTCTCTGTCTCAAAAAAAAAGGACCTTACTGATCACATATGATAGGACCATCAAACTTGTGAAGCAGAATTGTGTGCACTTATGTTGTCTGCTGATAAATTTTACTTGAACCTGAAATGCTCTTTAAATAACTCCAGAAAGGCAGTAAGAACTGGACACAGATAGGTCAAGAAATCTCTAATAAAAGCTTAATAAATCATTGCACATAGGGGAGACATTCTCAGTCAAAACTCTTCTTCCCTTCAAGTAGAATATTTCATGCTGGTCCAATAACACTTCAGTAAAAAAAAGCTCTTCTGCTTCTTAGGTGTTGTTCCATCCCAAAAGCGAGGCCATATTGAAAATTTAAATCTTCTCCTCAAGGTCTGACATTCTGTACTTCTCAAGTGGCAGAATTCCAGGGAAAACCATCATGTTTTACCCTACAGCCTCACTGTGCAAACTCATCAGTACTTAAGAGAAAGAGGAACTGATTTTAGATTCACAGGTAACAAGTACTTAAAAGCAGGACTGAAAGTTGATTTAAAGCTTCCAATTCAGTTTCCTAAGAAGGCAAACTTTAAGTGAATGCCCACTGGCTTGCAGGAGTTGCTGATAAAATCTATAATTCACCATTTAGAAATCTATAGGTTGAGGATTTTTGTTATTTATATCTGCATTTCGTACTCAGAAATTTTTGTGTTCTGTCTCAACAAGATGAAATATCTTTGTCCAATCTAAAAATTGATTAAGAGATGTTACAGAGCCTAACTTCTCACCTCTTCCTTCCAGTCCAATACACAGAGGGGGGGAAACAGATAAAATAATCACATCAAATGCCATAAATGATAGTAAAAGAGTTTATGAAGAGGGATTGATGACCTTAGTGTGAAACCACATGCAGTTAATGCAATTGCCAACTTGGAGCAAGCAAACAGAAGGACAAGGAGCAGTTGATGCCGATTGAAGTGAAAAAACTGATTTCACAGTGCTCACAATTAGCGTAATTTACCTTGGAGTTTACATTTTCAGCCTTTAAATAGCTCATGTGTTGTGTTTGAATTGTCTAGGGTTCTTGATCTACTTTCATCCAGGGCTTTTAATTTAGGTAATTTAGTATAGCTTGTACAAGAAAAAAAAATATATATACACTAGGAAATAAAATGCTCTGTTGCTGTAGGCTAGTGCTTGCTGTGTGATCTTTTCTGAAATTAGTATTGTAATTATTATCTGTGATATCATGACATGTTCAACAAACAAAAGTGTTTTAAGACTTCGTTTTCTGCATGACAGTGGCATAAGTGAGTATCAGGCCCTGTGTTCTTTTATGACTAATGTGAATACAACACAAGGGTACTGAGTACAAACAGGAAAAAAAGACTCAGATCTGAGGCTGCTCTATTATGTGTGTCTTCTTATTTCCTTTTTCATTCTGAATCACTGTGGCTGAAGATACGGCACCAGCAGACACTCACACAGCTATCTAGCCTATGCAAAGCCAAACAGGCTAGACAAAATGTTGCATGTGATCATAAAGAGAAATAAAGATTAATTGCTTAATGTCAAATCTGTGCAAATTTTTAACTCTTTGCTGAAGACATAATTGGCTGGTTTGAGATTTAGTCTGCTTAGCAAGAAAGAGAAACTGATAAATAGGCATTATTATGTTATTTCCTCCACCAAAAATGGCACACAGGAAAAGCAGCACTGAGCACCCCCTGCTCTTCCTCCAACATCTTTCTTAGAGGTAATTTCTTTCACTTTCTTTCTTTCCCCTTCTGCCCTTCTTTGCCCCTGTGCTATTATTGTTTTCTATTATCCTGCCTTTCTTAGAGCAGCCACCCATGGGCCCAAATTGGTGCTAGGACGTACTGAGTTGGGCACAACATGAAAGCAGATGAACAGCACTAACAAGTTAATCCTTGCAAGGAAAACTTTCCAGTGTGTAGGACTATCTGTTCTTTATTTCTCTTCCCAACCTCATTCACTTCTATAAAAGTGTTAGGCTGTTCAGGATACGTGAGATGAGTTCAGCTCCATATCAGCTGTAAGAGATTTTAGATATTTCTAATATGCTGCTGGGACTCTCCTATGAACCCAAGAGTAGAACTAATCTTTTTAAGCAGCCTTCACTTTGCAGGGAATCATTGTTATAATAAATCATCTTCCTCATCTTCTCTCATATACCTTTCCTTTTTCTAGTCTGTCTTCCCCATTTTTATTTCTGTCTGATATGGCTGTAATTTTCAAGGCAGGATTGGCTTGATTGCACCAGGGGCTGTGTGAGGTGCTTTGCTCATGTAGCATGGATACTTCTTTGCAATAAAGTCCATGGCATCATCCATGGTCAAAAAGAGCTAGCTGGAGAATTTTCATAACAATCAAAATAAACACCAGATTTTGCCAGAGCATGTTTTTTAAAACTCGTATTCAGACTTTGGTAACTATGTGTGAAAGGCTCATGAGAATAGAAAGAGAATAAAGAGCAATTTCTTCATTCTCCAACCCTACAGTCTAAAAGTCAGCCAGAGGGGAAAAACACTCCTCTCAGAGGGAATCTCACACAGAGAAAATGTCCTTGTCTGCATCTCTCTGCACTCAGCCCTTGTTATCTCAGACAGAAAAAGCAGCACAAAGGCCTCATTGAGTCAAAAGTTAAGAAAACAAAAATTAAATTATTAAAATTACTTCTAGTTGTGCTTGTTGCCACAGCTGAAAAAAACAGGACCCTCTCTGGATCTGATTATGAGAAACCAAGCGGCAAAGACACACATGTGTGCCCACAGGGACACTTCCTGGATATACCTGGTGGCCACTGACAATTTCCTGGAGATGCTCTGGTCAGGTCTCTCACAGGACAGAGATATTTTGAGACCACTGCCTGCTGTCTGTGATCAGCACATCTGGGGCACCAGCCAAAGCTCCTGGCTGAGCCTGGTATGAGGCAGCCTCACCTTGGGCCAGGACTCCTCTCAGGCAGCAGAAGGCAAAAGTGTGCTCAGCACTAGCTTTTGGTTCCCTCTTCTTGTACCCAGAACCTTCTACCTGAATAACCTTTCCACAGAGATTGGACAGAGACCTTTACATTAAGTCTACCCACCCACACAAGTGCCTCCCTTGGCCAGGGCTGTTGGCTCCATCCTCAGCTGTGGGTGCATCAGAGAGGATGTTTCAGATTTGCCTTTTTTTTTTTTTCCCACACATAGTCAAACTCAGTTTAAAGTAACTTACGCAAAATGTCACACAGAACTAAGGAAATCTGACCACCACAAAGCTCAGATAGAGCAAGTGAATGAAATTAAGGGGTAGGGATAGAGGAGAAGATGACATGACAATAATGTAAAGGTGTTAATGAGCGAGAATAAGAGTGGGTAGAGATACTCATCCCACCTTGTCCAAGGGATGATCTCCATGAAGCCATGCTTTCACTCTGCTGCAGCACTTAGGTTGGAGACATTCTGTACGAGCCTCATAAGATTTTAATATTTTAACTCCTGTGTTTCCTAGATAGCTATTAAGGATCCTGCAATAGGGTTAATGAGGAGAAGAGGTCATCTGTTCTAATGTTTGGTTGCAAAATGCTGACTTTCCTCTCGCCTCCCCTGATGCTGCAGAGTGTAGTGACTGGCACAGTTTACTTTGTAGAGAGGGCTGTTGTGCAGTGATAGGAAGAGATTAGCCCCTGGAAATTGTCTGGAACCCTCTAAGATGAATGGTAGGATTAAAATGAAACATTTTGAGAGATGCACAACACAATTCATAAAAAACCCCTAGTGATTTTATCAGATTGAGCAGTAATGCAATGGAGGCTAGTGATATAAAAGAAAGAAAAATATATTTGTAAATCATATCTTATTTTGAAAAAAGTGTCAATACTCAACAGCATTCTGTTACAAAGTGTCGTACAGTTCGTTCCAAACTAGACCTCACCTACAAAGTTGACAAAGAAAGAGTGTAAAAAAGAGAAGAAATTTAGTCAACAATTTCCCTCAACCAGGCACACCTTAGGATACATTTGGCTCTTTAATTTGAGGGCCTCACTCACTGAGAGTGAGAATCAGTTTGAAAGCAAAATTCCCTCAGTACTGACTGCCTGATTGATATTCAGATTAATTTCAATAAATGTAGTGAGTCTGTGGGAGGAAAGATGAAGCCAGGTATGACTAATCTGAATGCCTAGAGATGACAATTTGTTCCTGGTTAGAGGAGTGTGTTTTATTCAGCCCTTCCTACATGATGTTTCTATATCCACCATAACAGTTTATCGTTGTTATTATTATTCTTTTACATGTCTGGAAATTCACATGGCATTTTACACTATTAATCCTGCAAGTTGCTGATTCTTGCCAATTCAAGTGTGAAACACAAAGCAATAATATCAGTGATATAAAAATTATATGATGTTTTTTATAGTCTATTTATATGAAAGAATAAAAATCTTCATATAAAGTATTCTGCTCTTCAAAAAGACAGTTAGGGTTCCTAGCAAGAGAAAGAAACTTTCATTAATCAAACAGGATAAAAAAAGACAATTTTGAAGATTTACTATTTTAGCAGTCTAAACTGGTTATTTTTGAATAAGCGAGATAAAGGACACAATATATTAAAAAATGGAAGTAAGGACAGAATTCATAGCTGCTGAATTAGTTAATATAGCTTTTAGGTGTTTTTAATGAGGTAAGACTTATGGAGACATGGCTCTCTTCCCCCCTTTCCCTTTCCCCTTCCCCCCTTTGCCCTTCCCCGCACACTACACACGCATTAGGAATTGGCTTTTCCCTAAGAGCTGAGGTCTTTCCAAGTGTGGTGCGGGCTTGAAGTCTTGCCCAGTAGAAGATGTAAGGAAAAGAAGGGGCAGGAGGTATTTACTCACTACTCTCACCTGGCAAGTTCCAAATCAAATGGGGGAGGCAAAACTTGTGTCGATTAACAGCACAAAGCCAGCTACTGAGTCATCATCTTAGCTTTCCCAGCTGTGGGATACCAAACATTTTAGCACTTGCTCATTGACAAACTACTGAATGAAGACCTGGGAAAGTGCCCTTTAAAATTCAAATGGCTTTACCTGCATTCAGACATTTGCAGCCATGAACATTCCTGCAAATGGGTTTACAAGTGGGAACAGTCACTGCAGCATTACAATTCTCTCCAGTAATAGAAGATAACAATGAAAATTATGTTTGACTTCATAAATATCATTAAAAAGTCAAGGAATTATGCTTACCAAACACATAAGGGGAAAATGTCCCCCAAGGCATCCAGTCTGGACCAAGCAGTGTATGCCTTGATCCTGAATTCAAGTCTCTGGGGCCACAAACGTTCACCCAAGTGGTTTCAGGGTTGAGATCCAGCACAACTGATGGAATTTTGATGCTAAGCAAATCCAAAGAGACTGCTTATAAACTGTCTGAGGGAAAGCTGAGTAATGAACAGTTTCAAGCAGATAGCATGCTGCTCTTCAGAAAATGAGCCATTGCCTCCAAGCTAAGGTACCCTTGTGGCCAATGCTGCTTTCCATTGGCTCTGCAGGAAAATGAAAAAACAGAGAAGAAGCTGGACACAGATGTTAATTAGTTAAATTGCTCCATTTTATTTTTACAGTATATTATGAATAGCTTTTATTATTTCATAGACATCAGTATTTCTAAAGAAATATGATGGCTTTTTTCTTTATCATGTGCTTATAAACTTCCTTATTATGTTCCCTGTCATAGCTCCAGCAAAATTGTCATCAATTGCAGTGCATGTGAGTCTCAGTGAGATCTTCCACATTTGGCTTTTATTACTTAGAGTTTAATCTGTGGTCTTAGAAATAAATATGTTCATTTGCCCTTCTAATGTAATTAGCCTCACAGATTGAAAGCTGCAAGTAATTTTGAACTTGCTGTAAGTAAATGCATTTAACAGGAAGATTGCCAAGCCATTAAATCTGAAATACTAGAACTTGAAATTTTATAACATATGCATGATTCATAGCCTTGCCTGCACTAGAAGAAAGACTCATGTTATTTCATGCCAATGTGATGCCCAAAGATGCTGTAGGTGTCATAACTGTGAAAAGTGTTTTATCAGGCCGTTCAATAGCAAAAATGCAACAAATTAATGCTGCATTTGATCAGTTGCCATTTTATTGCTTCCTTCAGCAATGAAAAGTGTCAGGGTTTGTTTGGGATTTTGGGGGGGTTTTATGTTAGACATAGCCATGCATGCAAACTGCTTAAGAAAACCTGGTATTATAGAAATGTATAACAAATCTATGACCTGCTCTGAACTAACCATTTGGAAGTCTTTCTGTCATCCTGATGTGGTCACACCTGAGCTATGTTTTCCAGTCCTACTCAAGAGTCCCAAGCACTAGGGATGAACTCCCAGCCTGAAGAAAGAGGAAAAAGGCCAGCTGCTAAATACAGCTGGCCCTGTCTCTCCTGCCAGCTGCACTCCACACCCAGAGTCTCACCTGGTGTTGGATGACTGATACGGTAAAAGGAAGGTCCTCACTTCTGATTCAGATTCTGCAGGAACATTGCAGCTGAACAAAGAAAGGAAACATTTTGAATATAGTTGACTTTAACACAATTATGAATCTAATCTTATCTGTGATCATAGGATGAAACGATGAAATAGCCTACAAGAAATGGCTATTGTGCTGCTAATGCTCCTGGCCCCATCTTGTTCTTCTTCATCAGATACTGAAAATCCAGTCGTGCACTCACAGTGGGATCTGGCTCAGTGTACAGGAAAGGGTTAGTTTAATTTCTATTCAAAACCTCAATGAATTCCATGTTTCACATGTCTGTATTTCATATTTCCCAGTGCACTTGATCAGGCTCTGCCCATACTAAACACAGAGCTGGGTATTCAGGGGAGCAAGAGGCTCTGATGCCTGAAGTTACTGAATATGCCTCCAGTGCAAGTCTAAGCAGACATTTTTATCTGCTCTTCGGCCCAGTTATGGTGGTACATTGTGCCTTAATTCTCACTCTCTCACACCAGGCTGGTACTGTATTATCTTTATAGCTTACATGAGCTGTCAATTGTTCTTAAAAGTAGATGTGTTTCAAAGAGAAATATTTGCCTGTGAAAAGAATTAGTCTGAAAATGATGCTAAAGCTGCCTTTCAAAGTAATGGAAGCAAATGTTTTTAAATGCTTGTTATTTTAGTTACAAAGAACAACCATGCAAGCAATGAGATTATACCTTCCCAGTGTCCTGCTGCTTGCCCAGTATGACAACCAGTCAGTAGGGCCTGTCTGGGGTGTGTACAGCTTAGAATTTTTCTTTTTTAACTCATCAGTCCAAGATTGCCATGTTACAAACAAGCTCGAGTTTGACCCTAGGGTGGGCAGACTCACAAGCTCTTCTCCCAAAGCATTAGCTGTGGATCACTTCCCTTTGAATGCACCCAGAGACACATTTGATAGGGACAAACCATCAGGGCTCTGGCACTCTTCTTCTTTAATGGCTGGGTTCTGCGCTCTTTACTTATTCCAATAGCCCAATGATGGATTAGAGCTTTAAACATTTTGCTTCAGCTAAAGGTTCATTGGGCACCTGAAAGACACATTAAATGACTAATGTGTGCCCTTCTCTGCATGAAATAAGGGTAACAGTGCATAATGTTATCAAGGGCCTTGTTGAGTGTGTCTTATTAGCATGGATTTGTAATATTAAGTATAGTTTTAACTTTGATGGACTTGTATCATTAATATTTTAATATTGCATTAATATGGAATTTTATTAGCACTTCATCAGCTCATATATAAGAGGGTGACAAGGCCTTTTTATACCCAGGTTGACATTTTTTACTCATTATTTCTTGTTTTTGTGTCACTTGCTGGCCTTGTGAGCACAAGTAACATAGACAGTCCTCCACTGTGAGCAACAATCAATGGATCAACAGTTTCAGCAGGAGAGTGGCATTTTTGTTGGACAGTGTGTTCCTTTCACTCCATAATATATAAAATTGTTCAGATTGGCAGGTTTGGATTTGCAGTCACAAACAAAAGAGAAGGGAGAAAAAAGCTCAGACATGGTAGTCGGCAACGTGTTTGGGTTAAAAAGCAGGTGGAGGGTGGTGGGAAGCCTTGGATTTATTTAATTTTATGGCTTTTTCATTCTTTACTGCGGGGCTCAAGGCAAGCAGGGGATATCAAAAGCTGTATTTTCTTTTATTCTTTTAAATTTTAACAGTAAGAATCTGGAAAGTGCACAGACCAACGTGTTGCTTTAGAAAATCCTGTATTGGAAGAAGCAGCTGAGCAGAGGACGCACCTGGCAGCTGGAATTATGAGAAGGGGTCTGAGGGGGATTAGTTAATTTCTAAGATGATGCACACAAAAATTTCACCTTTTAACCTTCCTTTCACTTCCTCGTATTTCAGTGAAGAATAAGAAATAAGATAGAAGGAGGTAGAGAGAGAAGATTAATAACACTTTTTTATTGTTCATGGAACCAGATGGAAGAGGGTGAGCACTGAAAGCACATGCCGTCTATGGTTCGCTCTATTTGCAGAATGTACAACTTCCATCATAATTCATGTGACAGAAATAAATGTAACTGGGACAAGCAATGGGAAGGCCAGTGCTGTGCTGTGCTGCCGTTCCTTCCCAGGACCACACTCAGTATTAGCTGGTCCTCTTTGCACAAAGACCTTTCTTTCAATTCACATGACTATGTGAAATGTGCAGCTTTATTTTTTTCCTTAATTTTATAAACACGGGGGTTTTTTTTTAGATGTCTGAGTAGTGGAAAGAGAAGGTGATTAAAAATAATGTTATATTTATTTTATTTTTAAACTTCCTCATCCTTGTGGTGGTATTTTTATGATGCCTGAATAATTGGATTGGGAAAAGCAGGAAAACTCCAATGATTTTAAATTCTAGTCTATTGCCTCTATCCTGACTTTCCAAGTACTTCTCACTTTCCAGGTACAATCTATACAAAAAGATTGTAGGACTGAATTGTAACCTGATATGTGTGGTACATCCTGTTATTTCAAATAGAAAAGCACACAGGGAAACTGTGGAGGGAACAGCATTCCGTGGAATGCTTTTTTCCCTGTCAGTCCTATATAGTAGTAATTAAAAGTTGGGTTGAAGCACATGGACTCTCCAAGCATAAGCCAGCCACTCCACACTCACAGCTGACACTAAGGGAAGAACTGGCCTTCATTTTCTGATTATTGATGTCCTGAGAAGAAGCTAACACTGATCCACAGGAATTCTAGTGCCCCATCAGACACTGAGTCTTCTCTAGTGCTCAGCAGCAAGTTCTTCCTTCCTCCTCTCCTCTCCAACCCTTCTTCAGTTTTAGTCCCAGACTCCTTTAATGCCCATCCTTCCTCAGTCCTAGCCTAGCTCTTTGTGGGTTATTAAGGAGCTGAGTGTTGCTGTTACCAGGGAGGGATCACTGGGAGCACGGGACAAACACTTGTGTGGTCTCCAAGTTGCAGTGGGGAGTGTTATTCAGCCCTTGAAGGAACTACGTGAGGGCATAATCCACAGCAGACGGAATGAACAGAGATTAACAGCTGCCAGATGTTGATGAACAAGATGAACTGAAATTTCCAAATGCACATATTTTGGCCAAATTTGAGTGAGACTTTGTAGGGAACAACACACAGTGTACAAATCCTTCTCCCTACCTTTCAACTTGTAGCTAAAACAATGCTAGAAATGCCACAGGCAGTATTCTATAGGAATTTTTTTGCATAAACCAGGCAACTTCTTTGTTCTTAAACTTCTTAGAAATAGCTGAGGTATTCTAAATGATCAGGTGTGGGGAGAGGTAGACACAGCATGTTTCAGTCCAGGAGGTTTCTAGTGGCCAATACTGTGTTGCAGAATTACCCTATACTTAAAAATCTACCTACCTCTAACACCCGGACTACAGAAATCAAGTTCTTTACATTATTGCAAACTGTATCTACAGAGAGTTTTACGCAGATAAAAAGTATTAATGCTTAGGAAACTGATGCCTTGGTGTTCCGTGGTGTGGGATCCATCTGGTTGACTTTCTAGGAGTCAGGCATTGAATCTCAAGTAGTCAAGGAAGAAATGGAGAGGCATCCTCTAGCAGCATATTATGTCTCCACAGTCAGCATCTCAGTTCCATGGAGCAAATCATCCTTGAGTGCTGCCTGTCTCTATCAACTGACCACAGTAGGAATTTAGGCTGTGGGTATGGTTGGACATCTAATGTGTTAAGTATCTGAAGTGAGGTAAGGTAGGCACAGAGAACACAGAGAAAGTGTTCCAGTAACAAAACTGAGTTGGAACCAGCACTGTAATATCTTTGGGCTCTTCATCTAAGTTTATAACCCTTAGACTCTCAGACTCATAACCAACTGCAGTAAAACTCAAAGCAGATTTTAAGAGGAGAGTCAAGGAGATAGCCTTTCTGTAACCAGAAACAGCCTGATACCATTTTATGTGATGATAAACTCCAGCCAAGATCTTTATCAGTTCTGACTGTTTGGCAAGGGAAGGTGTGGACAAGACATAGGGGCCTGTTTTTCACTCTTCCACTAAAGAAGGCAGTGAGGCTGAACCCACAGGAGATGGTTACAGCTTTCTCCTGGTATAGGGCCAAAGAAAATTACTTTTCCTCAGACAATTGAGAAAGAAATAAAAGAAGATTAGGATTAACTCCAAGAAGAGAGATACCACCCTTCCCACACAATTGTCACTGTGGAAAAGTGCTGGTCTGTAGGACTTCGGGGTCACACACAGTCAGGATGTTATGATGAAAAGGACTTAGTAGGTTGGCACATACTCTGGGTGAACCATGATATCCTATTTCTGAAAAGAGTAATTCCTTTTAATTTGGGTTTTGATCTATTTTTGAAGTTCAGGACGTTATGAAAGAATTGAGTCCAGAATGCCTAATCTCTGCAGGAGAGTATATAGAGTCATATATCTTTCAGCTAAGAGAAACTCAGTCTCAACTATGACCAAAAACTCAAGTGCTTTCAAACATAATGCAGGGAATATCTTCTTATTCCAAGCTTTTTCAACTAGTTACATTGGTTTTATTTTTTTTTTAATATGTAATATTTTTTGATAATTAGAACACTAACAAACACTGTGGAGGATATTCTTGTCATGGTTTTCTTTATTCAGGTTTGAAAAGAGACTGAGCTGTAAGCATTACAGATCCATCAAAGTTTGTGTTTCACTCTTCAAAAAATTCACCCCACAGTTACTCCTTGTATTGTAATGAGCAGTGACTCAGCTGACATTTAGCAGAGCAATTCCTGCCTTTGGATTTAATATAATTTTAGAATTACAGGCCATCAGCCACTGACTGCTCATGTGCAAAAGGCTGAATGTCCTGCTGTTGTCTGGTGGCAGGCAGGATCCTCAAACAGTAACACATGAGCACATCAGCATTGCTGAGATCCAGCTGACTGCGCTGAGCACTTGAGCATGGCAAGCTGGATCCAAGGGCAGACAGTTTTCAAGGTCAATTGCCACTAATATTCTTTCCTAGAGATTATAAATTATTTCCTAGGGATATTATAAACTGTTTCATAGGATCACAGAATCACTCAGGTTGGAAAAGACCTTCAAGACCATCAAGACCAACCTTTGGCTGATCACCACCTTGTCCACTAGATCAGAGCACTGAGTACCACATCCATTCATTTCTTTTACACAATACCTTACATTTTTTACCAAATAAACTGAAAATAAGAGTATAAATAATATTGATAAAAATAGTTGCAGATGAATAGAAACTTTGGTTCATATAACTCTGGTTTTTGTGGCTACTACTTTTACAATACACAAAAGCCTTTTTTACCTCTAAATAAATGTTCTCTTAGGGTTTGGATCAGAAGATTCAGTATTGTCATCCTAAGATTTATTTTTTTTTCAGTGCTTTGGGTGTATTCTTTGCTGTGGCTGATATATATTATGGATATAAAGCCAGTATAAATAATGTCCTTGCTGCAGCAGTGATATTTAATAAGGTAGAGGGACTGGCTGGAGTACTGGATCTGTAGACTATCCTCCATTGCCTCAGGGGGCAATATCTAAAGGAATATAATATTGGCCACTCTCTGGGAGTACCACGGAGAGAAAGATCCTCATAGCCCTAATGATTTTTCTTCTGGAGCTCTGAGAAATATGTTGTAAAGAAGAGGGCTGCTGTCCTTCCCAAGAATCTCTTGTGCATTCAAGTAGATAGTTTAAATTTTTGTCTGAGAATAAAAGAAATAACAGTTAGTAGCAGTTAGTTTTTTTCCTCTATGTGTACATCACTGACTGAATATGGGTAGGTTATATTTTATTGTGGAGTTTTTTTTTTTGTTTTGTTTGTTTTGGTTTGTTTCTTTTTTTTTCATTGTTGTGTTTTTTTGTTTGTGGTTTTTTTTTTTTTTTTTTTGGTTTGTTGGTTTATTGATTTTTTTAATTTGCATAATAAGTTCTTCTAAATTCCCAAATTCTGCTTTACTTTGTTTTGTAGGCCAGGCTAGTTCATCTTTACTCTTCTGTCTTATTGCAGACCATGTCTGAATGGCTTTTGTTTGCTTTTTTTTTTGCATTTTGAACATCATTACACTTAAAGTGTCTGAAGTGAACACTTTATTTGATCATTTATTTTACCAGTTTGCAAGGAAATGCAATTTTGAAGACAAGTGGTGTGACCCCACCTGCAGTTTTCAATTGAAGAGAAGTTTTACAATATCCTACATTTATGGGATTATTACAGTAATATTGCAGGTAGTTTTCAGTAAGCTTGGTCAGGTTTTGGAAGCAGGCAACCCTGAGAGCATAGAGGTCCAAGGGTTTCAGTCTGCTTGTTTTTTCTTTAAAAATAGCTAGTGTGTCTGAACATTGTACTGAAGTTTGCTGTACAGACACATCCTTCAACATCTGAATTCCTTCCCAGACTTCTGTATCTCAAAATCATAAACCTGTTTCCTTATAGCTTTCAGAAAATCAAGAGAAGGTTGCCATCCTAATACAAGATACACATTATGTTAATAAAGCAGTTAATAGGATGGTTTTATATACAAGTTGAAATAGAGTTTTGGTTGTTTGGTGCAGTTTTTTGCCCCTTAATAGAATTTTAGAAGTGGTGGGGTAAGAAATTATTTTTTTTACAGTTGGCTTTAAAAGAAAAATTAATGCAGAAAATGTTAAAAATAACCAATCTAGACTATATTGTCTTACATGTAATTTCTGGAGTTTCAGAACGGAAGCTATGAACAAAAGAGTCCAGACAGGATGATTTAATATAATGAATTCAAAATATCATTATTTTCTCCCTGGATTACAGCTCTATACTTCAACAGATTAATAGCAAATATATAACTGAAATTAATCTCAAACTATTAGAAACGGATTATGGACTTTTATATCCAGTAAATTGTAAGGCTTCACATTTTAATCTGACTTGCATTTTGTTGGAAACCTGGAATCTTTTGCAATTTGCCAGATGTCAAGGGATTTAGGACAATAAGTATGCAAGTAATCTTTTGGACTCTTCTTCTCCATTCTTATGACAATGAATACGTTTATTATATTTCTATTTATATTTCATGATGGAATTTAATCATAAAAATGTATATTCATTATTTTCTTGTCTTCAGCCACTCAAAGAGCATTCATCAAAACTATCCAGAACCCCTGAACCTGCAGCAGTGACAAACACTATATCCACAGTGAGTCAGTAGGCGTCAGTAATTCCCTACCACAGCATATGGATGGGTGCTCTGGCAGGACTGAGGATGGCATGGTTCTAATTCTGTGAAATATACCATTCTAGGGATGGAAAAAAATTAGAAGCAGATTCTGAACTTTCAACCCAACACATGCAAATACAATAGGGCAGGTCATTTCCTAGGGAAATTTCTGTAGCCCCAGTGTTGTGGACCAAAATCATCAATTACAACTCTTCCTACCTCACTTGGCAGGCTACCAATGCAGATTTATATTACTCTACTATTACAGACAGAAAGCTGTCGTGGTCCAGAAGGGAAAGAAGGGTTGGTCCATGCAGGGAAGCGGGTGAACAGGCGTGAACACTTTATTAAGGAGAGCATGGGATACTTATAGGGTTCGGTCGGAGGGTTCTAGAACTTGGGTGGAGTCAGGGGCGGATCATGAGAAGAAAGGAAAAGGGAAGGAGGGTTTATAACTTATAAGGGAAAACTGGGGGTGGCTTAGCCTTATAGGGTGGAGCTGCATTGCTCCACCAACCAGCCAGTAAGGTTTTAGGGGTACATGAACCAATCAGGGGACTGTAACCGGGGTTCCCAGAACCGATCAGAACATTTGGACATACAGAAGTAATAGAGTGGTATTAATTACCTATCTAATACAGCTTTTATCCTAACTATAACATTTAAACACTATAAAAACTTGCAGAAACAGCAGCTCTATGGCAAAGGGTATGCAACAGGTGTTTGTGGCAGCAGCAGACAGTTTCATCCATAGGTAAAAATTATTCTCTCAGCAGTCCCTGACAGGTGTCTCTCCCGACAGAAAGCCAGAACAGGTGATTTTTGTCCAAAACACCTATCAGACCTAATGTGGGGATATTCCCTTAGATTGCTTTTTGCTCCAAATGTTGCTAGGGAGATAGGCAAAGAATTCCATTTCAGAGAGTGTGTTGAGAAAACAAGGTTGGAAGTTAGAAACACAGAGCTCTGTTTCTAGATGTGTTATTGATTTGCTTATTATCTCAGTCATGTAATGCTTGGTGCTTCTGTGTTTTTTTGCATACTTCCTTGGGATATTTGAGCATAAGTCAGGTAGAATAAGGTTAAAGTACATTTGAGATCCCTGGTGCTGAAAAACTTGTCGGTGTTGTTAAGGCCTATTGGCCTATTTCTGCTGTATTACTGAGATGCTGAAATTCCCATCTGTTTTGTTGTGGTCTAACAATCTGTTTTTATGGTGGTTATACACTTTTGAATCTGCAGGGATGTATTTATTTTAGCTTCCTTTTCAATCTCTGAGTCATTAATGAGAAAAAGGAGGAAAAGTATCTACACAATTTTCTACATGTGGACCATACACAACTGTCCATGTGCTCATACTCAAAGGCAAACAAGTCCCTCTGGCCTCCCAGGGAGGAGTTATTTGGATTCAAAATACTAGACCAGAATACTAGACTTTTCTCCTCATGTATGTTTATTGTGAAAAACTCTTTCAAGACCACACTGTGCCCACTACCTCACCACCTGTGATGTCTGTGCCAAGCCTCCCAGGGCCCAGAGCTGCAAACAGACAAGCCAGGACAGTTGTCCAGGGAACCTGTGGATGCCCCATCCCCGGAAGTGTTCAAGGCCAGGTTGGATGGGGCTTTGAGCAACCTGATACAGTGGAAGGTGTCCCTGCTCATGGCAGGGGGTAGAACTAGATGACCTTTAAGGTCCCTTCCAACCCAAACCATTCTGTGAGTCTATGATTCCATTATGCTGGTGCTTAGGTTAAAACATGTGCTACGTGTTGGCCATTTGCAATACATGAGTGACTCCTGGTGCCATGCACTAACTTGCTACTTGAAAATTATGGCTCAATAAAGACCATTGTTATATACAGAATAAATGAGCAAATGGGCTTTAACATTTGTCCACAAAGTTTCTGATGAGACTGTTGTGAGGTTTCTTTTGAATTTCTTGTTTCCTCACGAGGCAGACTGTCCTTGTGCCAGCTGTGTCAAAGTCAGCTTGTGCCTTCCCTTCCCTATTCAAATAAAACAATTTCTTCCCATCAACAATTTAATGTCATTTTCCCTTTCACACCTGAAAAGCCCTTCATGCTTCTGTGTTTTCTCTCTTTTTCTACAGATCTTCTTCCATCCTTGGCCATCCATGCTTTTAATAAGACAAAGGCATGTTTGTAGGCATAAAAGAATTTGATTCCTTATTATAACTACAAGAATTTAGTTAATGGCTTCACATTTTTTCATAGAATCAGTGAGGGATTGATTCCTTGTTCCCTGAAACAATTAGGAAGAGAATAAGAAGCTTATTAATGTGGAGTGGAAAAGTTGCTATTTATTTTCGTCCTGAACTTGCCCTGTAAGATGCAGGGGGAGGAAACCTGGCAATACGTGGGTGTTTCCTGCCTAACAGAAGGAATCCACCATGGGGAAAAAGGGCTTCACGATGAGCTTTCAGAATAGTAGAGCAGCGTATGTGTTTGCGATGTGGAAGCTCTGTTAGGCATTTCCCACTCTGAAGGAGCGTGTTCCATGCCAAGCACATATCAAGTAAACAAACAAAGGATGGGGGTGACTCTGCATTACAATCATGCAGTGTTCCCACAAGTGAATTTCCCTGTGCTATAGGACTGACCTCCATGAAGATACACAGTGCAGTACAACAAATGTTCACTTTCCACTGACATGTTTACGCTTTGCCTAATGATAATCTTGATTATAAAAATTGTGGTTGCTTTCCTCACTCAGACATCTACACTCCACTGTGTTTTCACGCAGCTGAAGTTACACATCATTGACCACAGGCTTGCTATTAGGTCTTTGGTTACACGGATGCTCGTCGCTCCAGTAACAAACCCATTGCAGAATGAGCTTCCAGACAACACTGCCCACGCACAGGCTCTCTGTAAAACCCTTGCACACTCATTTGATCCATGGAAAGATTAATACATAAAGCATGAAATTGCTGGGCTATTGAAATGCACTCTAAGAAAACCATTTCTTCTCTCCAAGGAACTGTGAAGAAAACAGAAGTTATACCAAAAAAGGTTCAGCCTCTATGAAGACAAATATTCTAATAATATTAGACAGATCACTGTCTAAATAATCACAATGGTCCAGCAGGAGATTTACCTTTCTTAATGTGTCTCTGACTTACTGCCCAAGAATTTTATTGAGAAATACTTTTTATTTTTGGCTTGTTTGTGGGAAATGGGGTTGTTGTCACACTGCTCTGCAGCAGTGGTTCCAGGCTCCACTCTGCTGTCACTGCACACGTGTGAGCACACATATCTCAATGATGAAACACAAACTTCTGTTTACATGTTCCATAGTTGGGACATTAGATTTCTCCCAACATAGGCAGTGTTTGTATGATCTACCCAGACTAAGCACACTTATTAAGACACTGAAAGACCCAAGTTGGAATTTTCCTAGAGAGTTTGAAGACTTGGAGAGGCTACTGCTTTTTCCATATTTATGGTTTCAGCAATTGGCAATAAAAATTTTTGCAAGCTTCTTTGAAATCTGAGACTCTGACCAAAATCTGCTCTTAACATAGAACTTTTATTCAGGAAGTTTACTCTGGGTCTACATTGTCAGCGCTCGGCCTGGGTCATCGGCTCGCTGGGAACCAGATTCTGGGAATGGCAGTGGCTCCCTTGGGATGGCAGGACCCATCCCACCACCCCAGCTGGGAGCAGGGATTTGAACTGTAGTGGTTTTAAATGGCAGAATTGTGGCTGTGATGGCTAATGGCTTCTACCTGCAGCAGGCAAGATTTTGAATCATTAGGCCAACTAGTCTAAAAGACTGTTGTGAGCAACCTATATTAAATGAACAGACACAACCTTGGCAGTCTCAACTTCTTCTAAACTTTCATCTGAAGGAGCAATCTCTTTCTAATCATTGCAGTATGACTCAGTTTTCTGCACTTCATGTACCATGGAATTGTTTTGAAGATATCTTACTATCACTAAAAATAGAATTATGGAGCTTTTTCAGTTTTGTTATTCTCACGATTCTCCTTTGACACATGCTGGTACCATATTTGATACGACAACAGCTTTGTGATAAAAGAATTTAATATTAGCCTTAAAACTGCTGTTCTTCAGAAGGGTATGACAGATCTCTTGAACCACACTGAAGCCGTGGTGGGCAGATCTCTCAGCTGGAGGAAACTGTCATAGCTCTGCTGACTGGCAATTAACTCAAACTGAAAACTCGATTCTCAAGGTCTAGAAAAAACTGGGGGGAAAAAGTCCACCAGCTCTCTTTCACCTCAATGTCCTGCTCATGTCTGCTGGTACTGACTTACAGTATTCTATGAATATGCTGCTTGTCCATCTTATTATTAAAGAAATGTGCCACAAGGGTCTCCAACCTATTTAGACAGAGGTGTTACAAATAAGATATCTTTGAAGGGCTTTCTTAACTTTGTTTTGGCACTACAAGGGGAGCTCTCTCTGCTTACCAATCTACCAACAAGAGAGAAGTGGTACTCTTATCTTCCTTGCACAGCTGGGAAGTGCTCCAAGCAAGAGAACAGCCTGTTGTTACAGTAAGGAACGTGGTTTCTTCTTCCTAACCATGTATTTCACAATTGTGGGAGAAATAAGTGAAGAAAATTATTGGAATGGCTTCTCAATTATGCCAGGGTGCTGAGCAGCTGTACGAAAACAAACCAGAAACTTTTCAGTCTGGTAGCCTAATTTTGATAGATACAGGAGATTGTGTCTGGCTGTCCTGCGCTGACAGCATGAGGGAAAGTTTTTATATATCCTAGTCTGTGACCCATAAAGTACAAAAAGATAACATTAGGAAGGGATAACAGCATGCTATCAGAATTGAACTGGCTGTTAAATGTAATTTAGAAATAAGCGTTGTACCATCTTTGTGATTAATAGAAATAATGGGAGAAGAGAGCCTAAAAAAGACTTCTCTGGGAACATCAGAAATTCAGCTCTAGTCCTTCTAGGCTCTGTGCATGACTTGGAACAGCCAAAAGTGTGTTTACCAGTACGTGCTTTCACTGCTATTAAGCCAATCAAATAAAATAAACTCAAATAGCAATATTGTTCTGTTATTGCATTGTCATTCTCATGTTTTGCACTACCCAGTGGCTTCTCAGAGAAATTTCTCCCTCGAGACTTGAATAAGACCTTCCTGTGCTAAAGGGATTCAACCCTGCTCTTCGTTGAATCCAGCACGATCCTTCATCCTTAGCACAGAGACTGCAGCACTAGATCCAAGAAATGGGATCATTTACACGTTTCTGAAATCCACTGCAATGAAGACAATTCTATTTATTTCAGTGAGAGCATTTACCTGAGCAGGAAGCTGAAAAGCAGGATCCTGTTGGGGCAGACACCTTTCTCAATATACTCCTACGTTGTTTACTCTGTGAACAGTCTATTTTTCTTCTGAAATGACAAGGCACTTGCTAGGAAATAGAAAGATCTGATTGCCAAAGAGAACAGCAGTTAATGAGAAATTCATGGTGAGAAGAGCAAACATCAGGAGAAAACTCATCTCATTTTTCATTGTGGAAGGTCCTCATTTTTAAATCATAAAATGCAGTGCATGGCTTTGGGAAAACATAAGACCTATATTGCATTTGTGCCTGCCTGTCAGCATTGTTAGCCATTAGAAACTGATTTTATCATTATATTTTTTCTCACAGTAGTAGTTTCTGCCATGCTGAAAACTGCTGCTTTTGAAAATATTTTTATGCTGTAGAACAAATCAAGCAGTACCAGGAAATTCTCTCTCCTACTGGTTTTAAAGCACATGGTGTCTAAGCTCCAGCAGATCATTTTGGAAGTGTCCTCCATTTATTTAAATTTAGGGAGGGGGTCAGGGACAGAAAAACTCAGATGGAAGTTTGATGGTTTCATGATTCTTGACCCATTGAGAAGGGAAAAACTTTACACCTGTGATAATATTAATTGTTTCTACTTGCTGTTGGGCAGGTAGCAGATTGTTACAATAGTTCTAAACAATAGTTCAAACACCATATGCAGTCATACCCTTCTACTATATAGAAATGGATGCAGACAGGGTTTTTTTGCATTGAGTATGCATTTAATCAGTGAATTCCCCATGGATTCAAATAAATTCTTGAGGAATAACATCTGAATGACTGAAGGTAGCCAAATTGGGATTATTATTATTGAAAAGCCAAACCAAAACACTCCAAATCTTTCAGAAAACCACCCTGTGCTTGGGAGTTTAGTATAGATGTATACCACAATATGATACTGGACAAAATACAAATTCCTCAGGAGGAACACTGTCTTTAACCCACACTAGAAAAATGTATCATATCTGTTACAGTGCTCTCAAGTTGTGACATAACACACCAGTCTACACACACTTATTTCTTAAAAAACACAACTTTTTAGAACATTATCAATATTGTTAATAAATGGAATACATGGAGATAATGTATTTAGACTTGGGCAGTTTGCCTGAGTAGACACTATTCTGTATTTTGGTCAAGAAATCGGAATGACTCAAAATTATCTTGTTATTTGCTAAATGGATCTAAATTGGCTCATGTGATATTATCCTCAAAATATAATTGTAAAGAAGGACAAACGAAAGGGTTGCTGACTCTCTCTGTACACATCCTTCTCACTGTTGTTGGTCTTGTGCTAACTTAATGTTTCAAAAATAAAATCAGTTTGCAGTAAACATGAATGCAAGGACAGCAGCCAAGAGCAGAAAGGATGAAGTTGCTGATTGTGGTGGTTTCCACCCAGTGTTCACCCAAACCTCCAGGCCCCCCCTTTCCCAGAGGGAAAGGAAAAAGGAGAAAAGGCAAAAAACAGCTGAGAGATAATGGCAAAACAAACTCAGAGTAGCTAAATACTTAAATTTATTACTAACAAGACAAGAACTAAAACTAAAAGCACTAAAACTAAAAAGTAAGAAATAAATCAGTCTCAAGAACACCCCTCCCACTCCTCTCTCCCTCCAGCAGTCCGAGAGAGCAGGGAATGGGAGTTTCACAGGTGGTTGTTGCTGCTGCCATTGCTCTTGTCCTGGGGGTCACTCCATGGGGGGCAGTCGGGTCTCTGCCCCCCGATGGGCTCCGTGGGCTGCAGGGGGACAACCTGCTCCACCACGGTCTTCACCACGGTCTGCAGGGGAGCCACAGCTCTGAGTCCTTCCCCTGCTCCCCTGGGGTCCCTCCCATGGGAGACAGTCCTCGATAGACTCTCCAAGGTGAGTCCACCCCCCGGGCAACACTTCTACCGGGGGAAAAAAACCTGCTCCAGGTGGGTCTCCTTCTCCAGGAGCCATGGCTGCAAGTCTCTTCCAGGATCTCGCTCCATCCTGGGTCTCCCACAGGGCAACAGCTCCTTCAGGCATCCACCTGCTCCTACAGGGGCTGCAGGGGGGTCTCCACACCCCAAAAGATCTCCACGGGCTTCAGGGAGAGGGGGGAGGGAATAACTTTCAGTTCTTCCTCCCCTTCCTGCTCCAGTGTGGGGTTCTTCCTTCGCCTTCTCCTGCTGCGACCTTGGTCTCTCTCTGTCTGCGTTGTTCTCTCATGGCTGGAATTTTCAACTGCGCAAACACTCCAATTCTTGAATATGTATCACAGAGGCGTAACTATGATTTTTAATTAGCTCAACAGGACAGAGTCATCCAGGTAAACGTAAGTTAACCTGGCAAACCACCTTCCTCTTGACACAGCACAGTGCAGCCACACACCTGGGAGTGGGACTGGAGGTCACACTCCAACAGGACACCAGGGCAGCAGGAGGTCACCTGAACGTGCACTCACAGATATAGCAGATGTAGCCAATGCAGCCTTTGACTGTATCATTCGGGGTACAGATAATGTCCATTTTAGTACCAACAATGTCTGCAAGTCTGAGGTGCTTCATTCTGATTGGAAATGAAAAAATCCAAGCCTTGCAGTCAGACAGCCAAATCACAGACCATAGAAGAGTTTGGGTTGGAAAGGACTTAAAGATCATGCAGTTCCATCCTCCTGCCATGGGCAGGGACACTTTCCACTAGACCACATTGCTCCAAGCCCCATCTAACCTGGCATTGAACACTTCCAGGGATGCAGCACTCACAGCTTCTCTGGACAACCTGTTGTAGTGCCTCACCAGACTCACAGTAAGGAATTTCTTCCTAATATCTAATCTAAACCTGCTCTCTTTCACTTTGAAGCCATTCCCCCTTGTCTTATCAAATACCTAGAGGTTTGGGGTTTTTTTTACATTTAAGAAAGAGATAGCAATGGATAAGTTGAATACTCTTGAGTCAGTTCCTGCAGGGGGAAGAAGGGGACTGCAGGACCATCAGGGCACTGTGGTGCCCTCCTCCAGCCACTTACCATCCTACATGCCCCATTAGGGCAAGCCCAGCCCAGCTGGGACACTGGTGTTCCCAGGGGCAGAACTGACAGCAGGGCTGACAGCATAGGAAAGTGGATATTTTCCACTGCCAGGTATTTGCCATGGCTAGCAACATTCCCGACTTTCCTTCTAAAACCTCACACAGACTCAGACCAATTGCAGAATTGAATGTCACACACACAACTACATAAGGAACACAACTGTGCTTCGGGTAGGCATGTTCTATCTGCAGTCCCATCTGATACTGGCCCTGTACAGCAGCCTCGATGGCAGGTCTGGTTTTGCCTCACTAAATAAAATACAGCTGCTGGCATGGATTTCCTTTTAAAGTGCCTCAGCAGTACCTGGGCATTTTCCAGTGTCATTGCCAACAGGCCCCTCAGGCACTGGCATAGCAATCTGTCCTCCATACAGCAACTCTTGTGCCTCCTTTCCACCCCACTTCTATAAGCCAGGAATAACAGAGAATGTATGGTACCACATAATAATCCCTGTGCCTCAAACTGAGCCCACTGTCTGCACTGTTTCAACAACAAATGTTAATAACCTTTCAGTCTAAACACATGACAAGGAGATCTACTACTATTGACAATATATTTCGGTAAGTGAAAAATGAAACCTTAAAACTTGTCAGGAAAATACCCTCAGGTAGGATAGATTTTCCTGTCCTATTCCGTCAGGGTCATTGTAACTCATCTCACTAGAGGCTGACTCACTCTGTGTCTGGCTTTGGTTGTTTACTGGATCCTTTTGCAGTCACTTTCAAGAGCATTCTGAAAATTAAGATGGAAAGACCCTTGGAAAACCCCAAAAGTGAAATCAAAATACAGGGTATGTACATTTTCTGTGAGAGCTGGTTTATAACAGTCTGTAGACAGGTTCCAGAAATGTGTATCTAATGTTTTAAGTTTCTTAATGGCTACACTAGAAGAGCATCAAGAACAGACACAAAGCTCTATGTCTGGTGTCAAATTATGGCTACCTCAACAACACTGCAGTGTCAGAGACAGTCGTGGATGCAGACACTCCTCTCCCTCTCTTTCTCTTGCTTATCACCTGGAGTAAGTAGCTGTAACACTAGGGTCCAATACACGTAATGAAGCCCTATGTGGAGGAGTCTGACAGCTCACATCTCCTGGAGAGACTTGTTTTCAGCCTTCCCTTTCCATTGACACAGCCATGTAGGGTCCCACTCAGAGGGCACGAGGCACCCTCTGGGGCCATCTGGCTCACCAGGAGTGCTCTGAAGACAGGGAGCAGCGTGCCAGACACATCATCCATGGGCACAGCTCCTCTGCTAACTTACCTATAACATGAGAACAAGTTTTCACTTAAATAAGGTGCTCTATAAGTTATGGACTAAAGGATTACTCTTTCAACTTTATAAGACAGGATGAGCAAAAGGCTGAAAGCAGAAGGATGAGAATGAACAGGGAACTCCAGCCCAGCATCCTCAAGAGTCTCTGGGCACCTCTGTTCACTGGGTGTCAGGTCCAGGCCCTGCTCAAAAGGCTTCCAGTAAAGTGTCAGCTATTGGAAGGATCAGAATGGCCTTACCAATCAGCTGTTGCTTGTGCTCCGACCAGAGCAGTGCTGTGGCTCGTCTGGCCTCTCTTACCCGACTGCCAGAAGGGATTGCTGCTCTGCAAGTCTGTCTCCTTTTAAGTCTACTTGACAAGTTCAATCCAGATACAAAACTGGACCATGTACTGAAGGGAAAGTTGAGGTTTGCTTACCTCAGTTTCAAAAAAATAAAGTTACAAGGACCGAGTTGCAAGACTTTTATCAGTAGCTATTTCTCCTGTAATTCCACTTCAAAAGTAGCAGAGAGGATGGAAGTGTAGAGGTGAAAAAAGAAATATGCTGGAAGCTCTGCTGGTATCAGGGGGAATATCAAAGAGTTAGAGAGGTGATATTTTCTATGTTTTTTACATTTTATGTTTAATTTATATCTTCATGACATAAAAAAAGGTCATTAAGGTCAGCATGAGAAATTATCTTTCCACATTTGAGCTGATTTAATTAATATGAACTGAGAACATATATTACTTTTTTCTGATAGCATACTCCGGAATATATAAAATCAGAAATAATGTGGGGGTTTTGTTGAGGGCCAGTCTAATGGTTGTTTATTTCAAATTCTTCAGTGAAGTTCTGGGAGTTTAACAAAATCTTGCTCATCTACATAGAACATGAGGTGCCGAAATTAGTGCGTTAATAAAATCAAGAAAAAAATACTTTTAAACAATTGTGTTGAAACACTTATTATTTCCTCTAATAGCTCATTTTCTTGTCTCTTGTGTAGTGATGGTGTCATTTGCTCTAAAAAAGAATCATCCGTCCAGCAGGATCTGAATCCCTAATGACAGACAGGATGGAAGGAAATACCTAAGTGACCTTAACATATAAGACAGACTAACTTTGGTCCATCCTTGGAGAGTATCCCAAATGTAAACAAAGAATCAAAAGAATTGCAAGAGAAGCTTTGCTCTGACTTAAAACCAGCATCCCTTTCTTCATCCAATAGCTGTTCAATACACAGCTTTAATTTTTTCCACAGCATTACATTGTTAATGCAACATGTGCTTTTGGTGGTAATCTCCAAACAACAGCACATTTATTTCTGTGGTGTCAGGTAAAGGAAATT
Organism: Formicarius rufipectus; assembly: GCA_013399695.1. Lineage (NCBI taxonomy): Eukaryota > Metazoa > Chordata > Aves > Passeriformes > Formicariidae > Formicarius > Formicarius rufipectus. The sequence goes on along the minus strand of VXAU01002141.1, from coordinate 825,079 downwards.
TTCCACGTCAGATATTTTCATGTTGTCTGACTACTATGCCATCTACTAGCTAATTAAAGAGATGTTTCCATATCACGTATGACAAATTATTACTGATGATACAAGGAAGAGGAGTGTTGGTGGGGAGCTGCCATTGTGTTGTCCATCATGTTTCTGGCCTTCCTCCTGCTCTGTGTGAATCCTCTTGCGAGTAGCTGCTCTTGTGCTGTTACTGATTCATTTTTCACACAGGCTGTAGTCTCAGTCTTTGTTTGCAGCAGCAATCATTGTATTTCTTTATTTTCTGCATTGTTTCAGAGGTCAGCAGATTGCACATTTACATGCCTTGCTCTGTTACACAAAGCATGTATATTCACTAGGAAAAAAGTCAACAAAAAAGGAGAGACTGCCTTGTAACTCTCATGTAGATAAAAGAAGCTGACTTTTTCTACATTAATTACAGCAGTATTCAAGGATGAGGAGTCTCCATGGCAACCTTATTGTCATATGGCACACAAAAAGCTCCAAGTATCCGATGAAACTACTGTTTACCTTTTCAAAATACTGATGGACAGGGGAAAATACACATAAAGGTGTGTTTCAGTGAGCATCAATACATAGCTGTGTCCATGGATAACCAGAAAAATTCTGATATCTTCATAGCTGGTATTTTTTCAATCAGTCTTCCTACACGTGAAACTTTTGTTTGTGAGAGTGCTCTTTAGGACCTGCATGAGGACTCCAAGGTCAGCAATGTCCTTGCATGAGGAGCTTCCTCATTCTTCTTAACTGCATCTGGGATTATCATTGTAGGGGGAGAAGAGCTATTGTTGGGCCCTGTCATACAGGGAGCTGGGATAGGAACCTACCAGAAATGAGACAGAGCAGAAAACCAAAGATACGCACTTCCCTTCCCCAACAGTTTTCAGCAACAGCATTTTTGTTCTTTCTTCTTTTCATATTGGCAAATGAAGACCTGTAGGCCTGATACCAGTGTAGGACACCCTGACAGAAGCTGAACTAAAACCCAAATAACATAAATGCACAGAGAAATATGACATTGGAGAAGATCACTTCTTTTTTTTTTTTTGTGGAGACAAGGCATGTCTCACAAATCTGCATGAGCCCTCTGAAGTGGACTGAGTGGAAGGAGCACATAAATAGTCATCAGAGGCTCATTGTCTATGTCATCTCCAGAAGGCTTTCAGCAAGATTTCCCCTTCCCCCAAGTTGAAAGATCTTCAAGATATTAACTTGCTAAAGACTGAAAGGAGAAAGTCCTCTCCTGGATTAATTCTTTACTAAAAGGCAGGAAACAAGATGGGAACAAATGGCATTTTCACAAAAAGGGAGAAATTGTTGCAGGAATTGGTGCCAAGACGTCTGCAGTCTAACCTAAATGATCTAAAAATGAGTAGAGAGTGTATTGATAATTTACAGATGATATTAAATGTTTCAGGGCAATGGTCAAAAGAAAAGAAAAAAGTCAACTGCAACAGGATGCAGAATGATCTTAGAGGAATAATGAGTGAATAAAATGGCATGTGAAATTCAATGTTTGTGAAGTGATTCTCAGGAGGAAAAACAACCCTCGCTTTGCATATAGAATGATGGGCTCTGAACTAGCAATTACCCTTCAGAAAAGAGATCTTGGAATTATAATAGTTCTGTGAAATGTCAGCTCAAAGCTTGGCAGCGGTCAAAGTAGCAAATAGAACAGGGAACAAAAGCGCAACCATCACTAGAGTGCTGTATAGATGGAGATGGTTGCTGCATCCTCAGTAGGATGCCTAACCTTCATTGCCCCACCTCAAGAGAATATGAAACTGTTAGAAAAGGTGCAGCAAAAGGTAACACAGGTGGTTAAGGTGTGGGGCTTCCATACACAAAGTGATTAAGCTGAGTAGAAGCCTTCAGCCTGTAAGATACATGACCTTTATGATATGCATAAAGCCATGATAATGAAGAGGTAAATAAAGGATGATTAATCACTGCTTCCCATAATAAGGACAAAGGGGCATCAAATGAATCATAAAAGCGACAGGCTCAGAGCAAACAAAAGCAGACACATTCATGTGCAATTCCTAGCTCAGATGTGGAATCCCTTACTGCTGGAGGCTGGGAGTGCCATAAATCTTCTCAGGGGTTCAAAATGAAATTCAGACACATTCGTACCAGAAAGTTCCTTCAAGGGTTATCAAAAAAGCAACTCTGAGACTCAGAGTGAAGAAGCATTTGTAGTGTGGTTTTGTCTTCCTTAGGCCAGGCATCCCGTGCATCCCTTCTTAGTCACCATGGTACTAAAGCAGACATCCCCCTGAGTTCTTATGTGGAGCCCTTAGAACTGGGCTAATACACACATTTTAGCAAGTTTTCATCTGAAAAACATGAATCTATCCTACAGACACTGAGGCTATCTCTATCTCAGTTCTGTATATGTTTACTTCTAAAAGATACCAGACTTCCCTAAAGAGTGAACTACAAATGTAGCCCATCCACTTCCTGACTACGGAATGATATTCCTGAGCCTCTGGTGCAATTCTTGATCAAAACGAAGGACTCCTCCCAGCTGCAAATTTTCAACAGGTCAGATGTGAGTGGAAAAGCCAATTCTCCATTCATTGCCTCTAACCAGCTACTGTCAGTGTTGTATATGCCATTCCATAGCAAACTCTTGGGAAAAATACTCATAAACCAGCTGCAAATATACTCCTTATATTGTTAAATGTATTTCAGACATGGCATAAGCTAGATTAGGACCAGAAAAGGGATTTAAAAGTCTTCTAAAAAAATTCATGCATGCTTTCCTGATGATGATGGAGGGCCATTTTCATCATTCTGAAATTCTGGGGGGGAATTCACACTTGTGGTCATGCAGTACTTCAGTTTGTCATCAGAAAAATGGCATCTGTCCAGGGGTCAGCACTTTGATAGAGAAATGTAGAGAATGCATAGGGAGCGTGGTAAGTCACATTCTGCAGTGATGGATTCTTACAAGGATCATTTCTTTCTTTCTAGCTTCCCATCCAGTATCTCTATGATGTCACGGTATGGACTCAGCATGATAAAGTTCAAATAACTGATTTCTTATTTATCATCTTTATAGCAAATGTGAAGAGTATGGACTGGGTGGTGGGACTATAAAAGGGATGAAAAGCTGACAAGAGCATTGGGCTCAAATAATAGTACTCAGTGGTTCAAAATCCTGCTCTGTCAGCCTTTCTGGACTGAGTACTGAGTCCAGCTGTGACATGGGCAATGTGACATGATTCAGCTTTGTGAAAAACACCAAACCAAGGGTAAGCAGTTGGCAAGGCAGAGAGAAGAACTGCATGAGAGAGCCAAACAGCTGGAGAAACAAGCTGAAATGACCCTCCTGAAGTTTCACAGAAACAAATTCAGTCTTTCACCTGGGACTGAAGCAGCACAGGCTGAGAACAGATTGGTCAGGAGCTTGTAGCTGACAGGTCGAATGTGAGTAGCAGTGCACCCTTGCAGCCATGGGGTTAGGTCACAAAGCTTGCAGCCAGCAGTGCTAGGGAAGGGATGCTTCTCCTGCAAGCAGCTCTTTTAAGACCCCAGCTGGAGGACTGGCAAGAGGAACACCAACATACTGGAGCGAGTCTGGGGACAGATCATGAAGACACCAAGGGGTTGGTGAACAAGATGTGCAAGGAGAAGCTGAGGGAACTCTTCTTGTACAGACTGCAGAAGAGAGGGCTTCAGGGCAACCAGGGCATCAAGTGCCTTCTTCAGCTATCTTCTGGGATGTCTAGAAGAGGCAAACAGAATGAACAGAGATGCACAGCAAAAGGACAGGAGGCAGTGTTCACAAGTCACATCAAGGGAAATTCCAACTGTAAGGCAAAAAGATTGCAATTTCAGTGTTTAAACAATGGCTCAGGTTTCCCAGTGAATCTGCTGAACCTCTGCACTGGTTTAGAGTTAAACCAGCAGGAGAAATGAATCCAACTTGGAATGGGATGGCAAGTCAGAATAATAATTTAATAAAAATATCACAATAAATACACTGATACAGAAGGAAAATCTGTTTGAACCACAAAAACAGATGTGCAGCCCAGCACAGTTGGACACAAGCAGAACGGAGCTTGCCAATCCATGTGCTGAGCACCACGTGGTCCCCCTGAGTTCAAAGTAAAAGGAAAGAAGAAACCTGCTGGTGAGGATGATGATCAGTCTGGTCGAGAGTGGCAGTCACACTCCTGGTGAGGCTCTGGTCCTCCCCTGCATCTGACCAGAGATCTCAGTCCCCAAACCCCAATCTGATATGTGCTTGGGCTCAGACGGGAACACCCAGTCCCTCCCCCAGGGTGGGGAGTTTCACAATGGGTGATTTACTCTGTGAATCATCATGGCATATTTTTGGCATCCCTGATGGCCCATGAGTAGACTTGACCCCTCAGGTGGGTGTGAAGGTGCTGGTGGCTCCCCAGAGGGGAGTTCTCACATCTGAGTCATTGGTGTGAAGATGGGAACACCTCCTTATCACCCAGAAGTTCCTAAACACCCAGTTTGTATCCTGAGGGGTCGGGTGTGCCCTGGGCAGCTGCTGCCAATGGTCCATCATGAGCAGTTCATGAGAAATGCCATAGAGGGTTTAGAATACACACCCACACAAGTGACAAACTGGTCCTGGTCACTATAACCAGGACAACTTCCATGCTTGGAAATATTTAAAACACAACTGGACAAAGACTGACCAGCCTGATATGGGGAAGAGAAGGCTCCAGGGTGACCCAATTGCAGCTTTCCACTACCTGAAGGGAGCCTGCAAGAAAGATGGAGAGATTTTATTTACCAGGGCCTGGAGTGATAGGACAAGCGAGAATAGCTTCAACCTGAAACAGAGTAGGTTTAGATTGGATATTAGGAATAAATTCTTCCCTCTGAGGGTGGTGAGGCCCAGAAAAAGGTTGCCCAGAGAAGCTGTGGATAACTCATCCCTAGCAGTGTTCAAGGAGAGGGGAATTACTATATGGCTGATGGCATTTTAAAGAATGAGAGGGACTTTCTTCCTCACCTGTGGATATTTATAGCTGGAACACTATCTGGGGAAACACGGCAAAAGTGTTCCTTTACTGCTTTGTTTTCTGTGAAATCATTTTCATGTAGTTATTCTGGTAGGTAAAAATACTTTATTTTACCTTTTTTCTGGTTTTGGATTTCTATTAATTACTATTCTTTCATGTTTGGGTAGAAACCAACAATTGTTACCTTTGATTCAGGAGAGTAGGAAGCTTCCATCTTGGATAAATACATATTTATTCAAATTTAATAGAGCAAAATTACTCCCACCAGAGCTATTAGTCTATCATCTAAGTATGTAATTAAACTTTTTTAAAGCATCTTATGTACTCAGTTGACCAGAATGACAATACAGAAGTTACTCTAGTCTGTCTGGTAAATAGGCAATTATACCTTTTATTCAAATTTTTATTTACCATTTTAGAGAGTCATTCAAGTTCATTAGATTTTCTACAGACTGTATTCTTGTTCATCTTTGCATTGTTGCATTTATTCAACTGAATTTAATGTATAGTTTGAGCTGTAAGTGGGTTTTGCATGAAGAAATATGTTTTCAACCATGTCATGAAAGTCTTAGTTGTGTAAAAAAATTACCTCCAGGGTATTTCACTTACCCTCTGTCTATTGCTACCTCTCTTGGGACTGCTCCAAACTTCCCAAATCCCCACCATGAAGCTTATATCAGCATTTTGACAGTTAATAAAAATCTGCACAAAAATAATTTTCCTTAACATAAGAATGCTATATAAATATATGGTATTTCCATCCTGAATAATAACAGGATAAATATGCAATACAGCTCATAGTAGTTGGATGTGGAAGCCTTACACTATAGGGAAAAAAATCCCAGCTTTTCCATTTGCTTTTAGCATCATTTCATGGAATCTTTTATGAATGAAACTCCTCCTTATTTAGCAAATACTTGCACATTTTCTTCATTTGAAGTGAACCAACAGCTGACACAGGTTGCCCAGAGAAGCAGAGAAGATGTGGATGCCCCATCCTTGGAAGTGTCCAAGGCCAGGTTGGATGGGACTTGGGGCAATGTGGTCTAGTGGAAGATGTCCCTACCCATGGCAGGGGGGTTGGAATGAGATGAACTTCAAGATCCCTTCCGACCCAAACCATTCTAGGATTCAGTGATTAAGGTTGCATTTAAAAGCCCTGCTTAAGCATGTTCTCAGTCTATATCAATTTTGGAAACATCAACACTGAAAAGTGATTTTTTAAAATATTTCATAGAGACTTCTAAAATTTTTTATTGCATTTTTATGTGCTAGGTATGCAATTTAAAAATGCCTTAAAATGCAACTTAGTGTATTTTTCTATAAAATCTGCAGGACCACCTTGTAAATGGATTGGTCCAGGAGCAGTGATCTGCAAAAGCAAACAATCTGGTAAAAGTTCTAACTTTTAGGTGTTGATCCAGCAATGCTTCTATGTATGAGCTTAACTTTACCAAACAGGTACTCCCATAGTTGAGGATGTAGTAAGGCCATTCAGAGAAATATAAAAAATGAGGCTTTTCATACTTTTAGTTTTGTATAGAAGAAGAGTAAGCCCAAATTGACAAATGCCCACGTTCATCATATCCCATATAGTTGTAAATGCCTTACAACAATTAGTCAAGTAGTTCACTGTCAGAAATAAGAAATGCAGCTATTTTTGACAAACAAGTAAAATACCATTTTAATATTGTCCCCTCTCAGCATAAACAACTGCATTTTTTACAGGGATTTTTTTAAGGTTTCTGTGGAGCACAGAATTTAGGCAAGAAGCCCTTTGAAACTAGGAGGATGATGGTGGTGGGCTTTGTTGTAGAATTTGAAGAAAAGAACTAGCAGGAAACCCTGGGCTCAAAGAATGGCAATAAAAAAGCAGCTCTTGTAGGAAACAGAGCCAAGCCGACTAAGATCTGTAAAATGATTTGTTCTGGAAAATGTGGATGAAGCTGATTCTCTTTTTTCTTCCAAATAACAAGCAACCTTGGATATATTCAGGTATGTTGCAGCCCTCAGACGTGGATGCTACCATGAACTATGCATTTACTCCTGCAGCACATTCTTTTATCCTGATACAATAATGAAAAAAAAAAAAAAAAAAAAAGAAAAAATTATTTTTTATGTGTTTTTGTTTGTTTTGGTTTTGTTTTTTTTTTTTCCTCATTCTCTGTTGGCAAGTGACTAAGATTTTTCATCTGTGAACTTTAGCTATGCTATATCTTGCTATAGCACAATTTTATCAGCAATCTTTGTGTTAAAAAAGAAAAATCTTTCTTTTACCATCATGCTGACAAAAGCCAAAAGAGATTTAAATTCTTTATTTATTGATTTATTACACCTAGAATTCTACAAATTCTACTTCTGGTTGAATTCAAACCATAATATAACCATAGATGATATGAATTCTCTGCTTTTGCAGATCCTGTTGATGGTGTTCAATGTAGTTCACAAAAGAATAGTGAATTAAGCACTCTGTGCTCAGACTGTTATTGTCCAGTCTAATCGATGGTTTGATAAACAAGGAATGCAGAGGTTAGAGAGCTCACAAAGAAAATCCTTGCCTCTTCTGAGAATAACCCCCATTTTTTTCTTTCAGCTTTTGTTCCTGTTATTCTTCCTCTTCCTCACTGTGGCTCCCAGAAAGTAGTAGGGATTTGACATTTGATTCTGTGTTTTGATACCTTCCCAGTTTATGAGTTTCAATTTATGTCTTCCTGAAATTTGCACCTTCTACAAGCTTTGTGTATAAACATCATGAGCCAGATCCTTATTTGCTGCAGACTGGTGAAACTGCTCCCATTCCATTCACTCTATGGTAGTTTTTAACAGCAGAGGCTCTAGCACTGAATTCCAAAACTAGAAGACATGTTTCAAATATCTTCCATGAATTTAGTGTTTGGGGTTTTTTTTAATCTGAATGCTAAAGCAGAATTTATGTAACCCTCAATAACATTGATTTTTGATGGGTATTTTCTTCTCTTCTGTTGTTATTTTTTTATTATACCAGATGCTGTAATGCCCTGTAAGGATCTCTCTGTCAGACGAGAGTTAGAATATCACTGTTTCCTGAAGAGGTCACTCCTTGACTGCTTGTCATACAGACACAGATATTATTGACCAATAGCATTGCCTTTAGGAAGAAAAAACTGTATTTCTTTTGTGAGTTATCATTATGAACACGTATCTATTATATGTTCCAACTTATTTTAATGTTTTAGTAAAAAAAATTACAACATCCAACTGGTGTAATGCCATGGTTATAACTAGGTAGTCAACTTCTCATATAGATAAAAATATTTTCTGTTCTGAATAGAGAAAATAATATTGTGTGATGATCACCTTCAAATCCAAATTTTCATTGACAATAACTTTATTGTAACTAGTGTCATGTAAACATTCATAGGCTCTGAAACATATTTGAGATTACTTTTATTCATTGCCACCTTTTATTTTTTTAATCAGTGTTGCATTACTAGTTGAGTATACAAGCAAATTTATGGGACCTCTGGAGAAGATTTTCAGGAGAAGAACTGATTAAAAATGACCTTTTACAACTTCAGTTTTCCAGCTAATTTTCTTGAAGTGATCCTCACTGATCATCAACCAGTTCCAATAATTATCTCTGAAAACTGTAAACAGGTGAATGGAATTTTACACTCATGCTTTATTGCAGGAATGTCTGACAGGAAGAGAAATAATGAATACAGTGTGAAGGCAGGCATCTTAGACAGAGACTCCTGATAGAACAAAGGAAGTGGGAAGGATATGCTTATTACATGTGTTGTGCCTTGTGTAGACATCTGGTCCAATTTTTGCTCTCAGAAAATCACCCAACCAGGAGAGTTTAAAAGACAAGGAAACAAGGGTTAACTCAGACCAGTTTCACAGTCCTCCTCACCAGCCAAACCCGCCAATTGCCAAGCCAGAACCAGATGAGATATCAGGAGCAGAATAGGATCATATGTGCATAACAAGGCAGCTCCTTGTGGAGGAAGTTGTGGTTTAAGGTGTTTGCAGGACTAAGCTTAGTTACAGTTGTCCATATTGACATAACACCACTGGTTTTCATGGGATTTGCCCTGAACTGGTGGGAGAGTCCCAGCAGCTCTCCTGTAAGTGAATTATATGACTCCATTGGTTTCTTCTTGGTAAAATCCCATACCTATCAAATTTGACACATGCACAAGCTCGGTGCTGAAGAGCTGTAGAGACACAGTTTTTCAACAGAACAGATTTTTAGCCCCTCAGCATCAATAGTTTCCCTCTCTCCCTTCCTCCTCCATCTCCCACCTTCCTGGGACCATAAATAAGTCTGTGCAGTGTTGCTTTGATGATTCAGTGAAGACAAAATCCTGTACTGGAACAGTTTTCACATGCTGACCCATTCTGCTGTCTAAATAAAAGCTTCAGAAAGAATGTCCCTGCAGGTGAGGGCTAAAGTACCTGATAAAATGCATTCAGTGCACTTGGATTAATACAGGAGGGAAGAGCTTGCTTTTTCTCTACCCTTTATAAAAAGTAGTTACTAATTGTATTTTGGGTAACCATTGTGTGATCCATTATAACAGGATATTTCTGGAGAGATGCAATTAAATCCAACTGCACATGGAGATACCTTCTCTTCTGATTAAGTCAGTAATCTCTTGGCTTAACTCCTACAATCCAATTTCCCAAGTCTTTCATCACTCTGAAAAGAATTCTTTCAGTTCCAAACCGGAATGTATATGGCTTGATTATAATGGCCCCTCCCTTATGATTATAGGCCTGTGCTGTTCCAGTCCTTTGCTTTTCAGTTCCACATCTTGTGTCACCACATGATGAACGCTGCAGAATACAATTAACAGCTGTTGTGCTGCTGGCAAGGGTGACATTGCAAGCAAACTGCCTCCTTAATGAAAGGCAAAACTTTTTTGAAGTTAAGAGTTTGAAAACCTCTCAGCCCCAAAGTTAAGGCTTACCATGGAAATTATATTTCAAGCAATGGGCATTGCTTGAAAAGGGATCACTTGGACTGTTATGGTAGCTGTTTTCTTTCCCCTTCAAATAATATTCCTTAACAAAAGCTTCTGAGCTTTGATCTATGTTGGAGAGAACAGGACCTCCAAAGACCCCAGTGTCTGGAAAGAATAAAGAAGGTAAACTTGTCACTTTTTGTTGTGAATGGTATTTCTTATTTGTGTTAATGGCTCCTTTATTGAGGAAATTCTTCTTATGGCAAAAATCATTGTGAGATGTTTGTGGAGCATTTCTCAGAAGGGTAAGCTTTAATCTTCCATTTATTAGTTCTTGGCACTTATATCTGAATCCTTGTGCTTTTCTCTATATCTAGCCCCAAGACCTGAACACTGTCAATTACAAGAGACCTCAGGATTTGAGGACTAAGCTGTGGCTCCCTCACGGAAGAGCCAGAACACACTGCCACCACAGAAGAGCATGGGAAGAGTCTTGACAATGGCAATTTCTTGCTCCGAATCCAGTGGCTCCTACAGACACTCAGCCTTAGCCAGAAGCACTGGTTGTCCAGAGTGAGCACCTTGTGATGCTCTTGCACCAAAAGGCCACACTGCCAAGAACCAGAACAAACAGCTTTGGTGTTTCCTCCTGTCTCCTGTGGAAGAGACTTACCCCTACTCACTATTCTGAAATAATCCTGCTGTAATGGCTTGTGAGACTTAGAAGTGAGAAGTAAGGCTTGGGGTCCCCCACTGCCCAGCCAACAAAACAACAACCATGTGAAGAGGATACCACTAAGCCATGTCCCTTGTACTCCTTCTGCAATATCCAATCAACTCTCCAGTTATAACATGGGTGATATGTATGAATTCTGCACTGCACTTCGGTTTTCTTCCTCCAGCTTCACTAAACTTCCACATGGCTGGACATTTTTGCATGTTTGTTTGTCAGAATTCAGGCCCATTGCCTACTTTTGTATGTATGTGTTTGTGCGTCTGTGTGTGCCTAAAACCATCTGGGGTCCCCAGCACGTGAAGGACAGTGTCCTGTGGGAGCCAGTCCAGAGGAGGCCACCAAGGTGACTGGAGGGATGGAGCACTCCTGCTGTGAGGAAAGGCTGAGAGAACTGGGATTGCTTAGCCTGGAAAAGAGAAGGCTTCAGGGTGACCCAATTGTGGCTTTCTGGTACCTAAAGGGAGCCCATAGGAAAGATGGAGAGAGCCTGTTTACAAAGGCCAGGAGTGACAGGACAAGGGGAAATGACTTCAAACTGACAGAGAGTAGGTCCAGATTGGGTGTTAGGGAGACATTCTTCCCTGTGAGGGTGGTGAGACACTGGCACAGGTCACCCAGAGAACCTGTGGATGCCCCATCCCTTGGAAGTGTTCAAGCCCAAGCTGAATGGGTCTAGTGGAAGGTGTCCCTGCCCATGGAAGTGGGGTGGGAATGAGATGATCTTTGAGGTCACCTCCAACTCAAGCCATTCTATGATTCCATGATATATATGCATATATATGATACACATGCATATATGAGTGCATTTAGCATATTACTAGGAAGAAGAATACCATGTTTGTACCTTTTATATGGGGTTTTTAATTTCTGTGTTCAGCCAGAGTGTGGTGGCAAGGTATGGCCAGTGTTGTCTTAACCTTCTCACCAGAACCTGAGGATGAAACCAGTCAAGCTAACATTTCTAGTGCTGTATTCCAGATGTCATACAGGACTACACTTAAAGGAGGTGCTCAGGATCATTTAAATTCAAGTCTTGATTCTGTCACTCATTTCTCATAGTGGCTTAGAAAAGTTCTCTAATGTAGTTTCTCTACCTTATTTCCTTACAGACTAGGGAGCAGAACATCACTGTAAGAACACCGAAAATACTTTTATTCTAACGTCCTCTGCTTGAAGGGGCTGATACAATTTGCTTGAAAATTGCACTGAAAATAGAATACACAAGTTGTTCAGCTGAGATTTTTTGGGAAGCTGAAAAACATCTAGCAATTGTGTTTTGTCCCTGCATTTTATCAATACAAATCACTTGTTTCTATTGCCAGTTCTAGGGAATTAGCAAGCTGCCAAGGTGCTAATGAACATACAGTCTGAATAGTATTTCCAGTGCTATTGGCCAGGCTGATGAGGAACATTGCTGAATATAGATGGTGCTGTCTTGACCCTTTGCTCTGCCTCCAACTTGAATGAGGTCTACCCTGATCCAAAACATTTGTCATCTTGTTTTAACCAAAAAAATTAGAACATTTTGTTTTGTTTTTCAATGAAAGCACTGCGGCACTTCTGAAAGCTTCCTTATGTAAGACAGAAATAGGCAAAGGTTTTCTTCCACATCCTGAAGCTGCTCAACGAAAAGCAACTGCATTTGGACTAGAGCAATTCTAACACTGAAGTTAATAAAATTGGACATCTTCAAATATGTGGCTTTGGGCCTTTTCATAATTGTAGAATTGTGATTATGGTAGTTCAGTTTCTTTCTCTTCCCAACCTCACCAACTCCTCATCTATCACTGTGGTGCCTCATATCAATTTATACAAAAATTTGAGGTGTAGATATACAGGCAAAAAGAATTTTGAAAGGCAAGGCTCTGACTCCAACTAACAGGGACTGGGTTCTTTCTCGTGGAGAGTTTAACAAACTAAGGTTATCAAATACCACTCTCTTGCTTCAATCCATGGAAACAGGATACTGAAGGGAATGACCAGGGCTCGTTAGCATAGTTGTCTTTTGGGCTAGTGCTGTTCTACCACAGTTTCCATGAGCAGCATGTTGGACTGCTATCCTTTCAGATAGACTAAGTCTTTATTCCTTTAGGCTTCAAAACAGAAAGTTAAGGTTTCTCCAATGCAAGGGTTCCTGTCAAGTCATGCAATACTGACATATTGAGCTACATATATTTTGTTGAAACCATGAGGACTAAAAGAATCTTATACAAATGCTGGCCTTTTAAAAATAGCAAATAGCAATCTTTGCTGAAGCAAATATGTTAGGAGTATAGTACTACAAACGAATACCTGTTGCAACTCTGATAACTATTGATCAGGGACTAAAGGATCATCAGAATAACTATTTTCTCCCTAAATATAGAATAACTATTTCCTCCTTCCTAAATACAACAAAGTACAATTCCTACCCATATGCTCCTCTTCATTTGCCACCAGTCTTAGCTGATTGCTGCTACTTGCTATTTCATCTTTATTCAAGCAAAGGAGTGTATTAATTTGTAATCCAATTTACCAGCAAGGCAAATGAATAATCTCTAATCTGGTGTTTCTCTCACAGAAACATTGTCCAACACATATCTTCTTAGAAAAGATGAAAAGTAAATTTAGGCATGTTTTTCACTGAGTTCTCTGAAGGTCACAAATACCAGGCACGCATCAGTAATTAGAACACACACTGATATGGAAACTTGAGGTTACTCGCCCTATGTGCTGGATGCTGCAGGAAAAGGTGACATTTGACCATTTGCACTGTATGTTCCTTTGGAAAAATAATTTCAGTGGTTTCATTATATGAGGGGGAAATCCCAAAATCCAGAGACGACCTTACAACCCCTTTAGTCTGCTCTTCTCATAGATGCTAAATAACAAAAGACAAACTGAGATAATATACAACTCGTCCAATACACAGTGCTGGTCCAATGAACATTTTTTAACTTATACTCAATATAAGCTTTTAAAATCCCACTCAACAGTGAATAGTGGGGGCACCATGACTGTGCTTTGAAGGATTCTGTTTTAAACTAAACAAGCATTCTGTTTGGAGCAGAAACTTGAAGTTCACTGAGTTTGTTGATTCATAAGTAAGTATATTCATCTGCTTCTCATAAATAGTTCTTTAATGTTGGCCTCTACCGTGTCTTCAGAGGTCTCGCTATGTTTGAATTGAATCTAACAAAAGCCAACACTTCATACAAGGTTTACAGCAAAGAAATATATACTTGTTAACAGATCAACTTGATTAATTAGAAGATAATATGTAGTATTTTCTAAATGTTCTCTACAAGTATTGTATGTAATTTAAAAATTCCAGGGAATTCTTTGATGTGGCATCCCTGAATAAATGTGAGAGAAAGTTTTAAGTCATATTCATGGTTCCCAGAATCCTGAGCTGCTGGAATTTTCCTAAGGCATGAAATTAAATATTAGAATAATGCAATATCTTGGCTGCTGGTAAGAGCCTTTGACAAACTATGGGGATTTACTGGTTTCTGGGGTACATCACTTTTCCTGGCTTGGAGATCATGGAATCATAGAATCATTTAGGTTGGAAAAAACCTCCAAAATCATTGAGTCCAACCTTTGATTGATCACCACCTTGCCAACTAGACCAGAGCACTGAGTGCCATATAGAGTGGTTTCTTGAACACCTCATTGACTGGTGACTCCACTGTCTCCCTGTGCAACCCATTCCAATGCTTGACAACCCTTTCAATGAAGAAATTCTTCCTGATGTTCAACCTGAATGTCCCCTGGTACATCTTGAGGCTGTGTCCTCTCCTACTGTCACTTGTTGACTGGGAGAAGAGACCAAACCCTTCCTGAACTTCAACCTCCTGTCAGGGGGTTGCAGAGGGTGATAAGATACAGAGCTCTCCATACTGATTCAATTCTTTCCAGGAAAATTGAAGGCTTAGTTGTTCATTTAAAATGTTCCGTAGAAGGAATGTGAAAAATAACAGACACCAAGACATTGATGAGATATTTTAGCTTGGTAATCTCCAGCTTGTTGTTCATCCCCTTACATACCTTCCTCACTTACTGTCACCATAAAAAAGGATACTATTCACAAGAACTTGCCATGTGCCCTAAAACTATGTGCAGGATGAAATTTTCAAAATCAATCCCCTGAAATTTAAAAAAAAAAAGAAAAAAAAGGATAAGTATTAGCCAGACAACAAGGTAGCTGTCCTGGTACTTTGTATGTTGATAGTTAACTCAGTTCAACCAAGGATTTAATGGCTAATGCTCAGTTTCAAAAGGAAACAAAAGTCTAGTTTGAACAAAGTTCTTATAATTCTGATTTTGATCTATACATCCTCAAAAGCTATATAAGTATTTAAGAAAAACCATTTAATTACTCAGATTCTGAATTCTCACATCAAATGATGAAAAAAAATTGACTGATTGGGATGGAGAAGGTCTGGAAGTAAAAAGCCTCAATGCTAATGTCTAACCCTAAGACTTCTGCAGTTAGTGAATTTTCTCAGATGTTACTGTTTGCTAACCTTCATCAAGAACTACAGATTAGTTTATTAAACAAATTTTTCATTAAGGAAATCAATAAAGCACACAAGTATTTTTAAAGAACTTTTATCAACTCTGAATGAAATTCAGTCTTTCAGTAGATGCCTACTGTTGGAATAGGTTTATAAATCCCTCTCTGGTGCTCTGCTGGAAAGGATATAGTATTTTTACCTCCTTGTTCTTAATAAAAATAATACCAAAGACATTTCACCATTTGCCTGCCTGTAGGCAAATGCATGCAGAATTAGAATAATTTTGTAGAATATAACCACTATTCTGCAGAGATTCCATCTGCCTAAACACCATAGATATACCTGAGGGGGCCGTAAGGGATGTTGTTTGCTGCACAGGAATTATGGCAATGCTCTGTGATGCTTTTTGCCAGCTTTACATGGCAACAGGAAGGAGTGCTGAGTATATCCTTCATGTGACAGAGACCTGCAGTCTGTGCAGAGAGGAACAAGGCTGTCTCATACCCTTCTAGGATCTCCAGTGCCAAAGATACTGTAAGAAATCAGAAGCCCCGAAGGAAATAATAAAATGGCTTGTGTGGAGAAAAGTACCAGTGTAATCACAGACGACATTTTTGGAAGGGGGAGGGAGGGGGGAAGCAAGCTTTTTTTTGTTTGTTTGGGGTTTTTTTGTTGTTTGTTTTGATTTGGGTTTAGTGTTTTTTTTGTTTGGTTTTTTTTTGGTGTTATAGTCAATAATAGTGTATGTGTAACCATGACGTTCTATAACAGACCTAATAGCAATGGAGTAGTCAGGAAAAGATATGGCACTCTGTCAAAGGAGCATAGAGCCTGATATTAAAAATCCATTTAAATATTGTATTAGTATTTAGGACATTTTCAGAAAAATATTTAGCAGAAAGAACAACACAAAGTGACAACGAAACTGATTAGAAGTGTGAAAAAAATTTCTGTTTAAAGGAGGAGAAAAGATTAAGTCTTTGAGTAGTGATGGGATAAGTAAAGGGAGCCAGAAGGGAATCAGAAATTAAAAACCTACTCCAGCTAAAGTAGAGTCATTGGAAAGTCTTTCATTAATTTCAGCAGGAGTTACAGTATGCCCTCTCTCAGCTACGCCTGGCTGTTCTTTTATGGCATAGGAAAAGAGCAGATCCTGGATGAAAAGCACAGTGAAATGTGTGCCATCAAAAGCACAGTTCATCTGCTGTACTCACTACCACTGGACAATGACATAAGGAACCTACGGGAAGGGAAGGGTGACCTTTACACTTCTTCCAGGTACAGGAGCACATACAGGCACTGCTCCTGACTGAGAGACAGAAGAAGGTGGTACTCAAAGGTGGTTGATGCTCAGATGAGACTACTCAGGACAAAACAGGACAGAGATGAACAAGCAGCTTTCCAGAACCAGAGGTTTATCTGACTCAGTAGCTCCCCTGATGCTCCAAAGAGTGCCTAGGGTGTTTTTGAGATGCTCAGAAGTTGGTCAGCTTGATACATGCTGGAAAACATGTAGAAGACTTGTCATCCTTTATGTCGTGCCAAGTAGCAGCTCAAGTTCAACAAGTGACATCTCTACCATGTGTATAAGATACCTTGTTAATTGTCTTCAAGTGATTTCTCTAGAGGTAGTCTAGAGGTAAAGAGGTTTAAATGCTTGTCCTAAGCATGTGCCTTTTCCTCTATTAAGCTCCTCTAGTGCTCTATGTGTGATAATTACTGTTTCTAAACTGTTAATTAAGCTTCTGGAGACAGAGATGCATGATTATAGTGAGTTTCAAAACACTAATGCACTGGGAGCAGGATTTTCTCCTTGAACTATGCCTGAAGATTAGCACTTGAGGGCTCGTACACTTAATATGATGTTCCCAATCCTGCATGCTTATAAAAACCATCTTTCAAAACACATTTCTGATAAGAGATGATTTGGCCATCATGTGCTGCTGATACAGAGTTTTATAAGGAGTTTCACTGTGGCTAGCCTTTAGCTCCAATCTTTTATTGTTCTTCCTTGCAAATTAGTCGTCCTTTAAAACCTCCTTCTGAGAACACTAAATAGCTTTTGGTCCCAGGAGGACTCCAACACAGCAGAACCAGATGACACTACCCTGACACTGTTCTCCATATTTTCAGCTTTCTACAAACGTTACACAATGCTGGGAGCAGTGGGAAGAGGACAAAGTAGGAGATAATTTGAGCACATCTTCTTCCAGCAGATTTCTTCATTTTCAGAGCAGACAGTAGAGCTGGAATGGGCAGGCCTGGGGATACACTTCCTCTTCTAGGTGTCCTTACTTAGGCAGAGGGCTGTCGCAGAGCAGCCCCTTGGAGTGGCCTGTGACAAGCTCTCTTACTCCATATCACCAGTGGAAGTGGATTTAAGGCTGATGACCCAATGCCAGAAGATGAATTTTGTGACTTGACACACACACCTCTTCCTCTCTTCCAAGAAAAATCCACAGGAGGAAGAAGGTAAACCCTTGGATTAAAAGTTTCTCATGGATTGTTTTCAACATTAATACGAAGATGTATTTCCCTTTGTCAGCTGGACTTTTCAATTGTGTGTCCTAATGACAGTAGATGAGAAGCAATAATTAGGGTTGTGAAGTGTTAGAGAGGTTCAAAGGAATTGTCCCCTGTGGATGGAAAAAAGAAACAAACTACAGAAAGTCTGTAAGGTTGCTAAATGCAAATCTTTATGCAATTCAAGCACACTGGTTTACAGCTACGGGGCAATTTTACCCAACATTTTTGGGAAATACTGAAATGGGACTTGCCAAGACAGCTGTGAAGGGGACTACAGGGGAAGGAATCAACAACAAAAACTGAAGAACACAAAATAAATACCAACAGAAGGCTTTTCTAAGACAGACTGATTGTAATCAAAGACAATTATTTAAAATCAAAAACCTCGAGATGTCAGAGTTTCTGGGAGTTATCTCTGGATCTGGGACTCATTCATCTGCTAAATCCTGTCCTTTAATACCAATACTATTTATTGGCAAAACTGTACTATTTTTCAAGCTTTTTTACAGAAACAACTGTAGTCTGTGACCAGAGGAAGACACAGACAGCAGATGCAAATCCTTTGAAATTGTTTCCCACCTGGACTGAGTTTTACTCTCAGCAGCCAGTATCTAGCTGAAATTTCCTTTTATACATTTAACTTGGGCTGCTTCATAAAGTAAAGGATACACACTGCAAGGTGGTTAAAAACATGTAAATTTGTCCTTCTTTGTTGACAGGCAGTTCAGGCATATATTTGAAAAACATTGTGTTGATAAACCAGTTTTCAAGTGGTTTGGTTTGGGGTTTTGTTGTTATCAGCGTAGAAAAGCTAAATCCTGAAGAAATAAAAATCACTGTATGTTTCTGTGTGAGCTTCCCCTGTGAGCTGCCAGCAGCAGGAAGCCCTTTATGAGCAGAAACACCTGTGGATGCTTCTCATTTTTGTCCGCATAGTTCAGCCTTCCAAAGGGCATTCCTCGACCTGCAGCTCTTCATGCAAAGCCAGAGACCGACTCTTTTGTTTTGTGAGATCGCGGGGTAAACATCTTGACCTCTGAGCCCCGTCTGTGGGAATTCTCACACGAGATGAGTTACGCCAGCACTCAAATGGCAATCAGAAATTACTCCTGAAAAACACTTCACGGTGTTGCTGTGTCCCGGTGATGGAGAGTGTTTCCAGCCGGGCAGCACCCGAGGGCACGGCTGACACCCACCCCGGCCCCGCTGCCTGCACCCGCTCGCCGTGCCCCGACCCCGCTAAGAACCACCCCGGATTAAATCGCAGCCTGCAGACCGACCCCCGCGGCTGCAACGCGGGCGGGGCGGCCCCCGAAGCCGGGGATGGGGTCGGGGATCGGGCAGGGATGGGGCCAGGGATGGGGCAGGGCATCGGGCAGGGATGGGGTCGGGGATGGGGCTGGAGATGGGGGCCAGGAATCGGGCAGGGATGGGGCAGAGATGGGGCCCGGCGCTGCCCCTCGTCCGGCCGCGCTGTGCCGGGC
>VXAU01002141.1:739536-805715 GCA_013399695.1 Formicarius rufipectus | reverse complement strand
GCGGGGCGGCGCGGCCGCGGCGAGGGGCGCCCCGCCCGGGGGGCGCTGCTCCCCCCGGCCCTCCTCCTCCTCCTCCTCCTCTGGGCAGGTCAGCGGGGCCGGGAGGGCGGCGGGGCCGGAGGGTTTGGGGCAGAGGTGGGGGGTTTTCCTCGAGGGCGATGGAATTGGCAGCCCCGGCTGGAAGGGGGTCCCCGGCGTGTCCCGGCAGAGGCTCCCGGGCACGGTGTGCTGTGCGAGAGCCCCGCTGGGGCTGCGGGGAGGGCGAACCTCGAGGAGGGGATCTCATTAGTGGTGTGTTAGTATCTGAAGCGGGGTGCCGAGGGGATGGAGCAGGCTCTGCTCGGTGGTGCAGAGCGGTGGGACTGGAAACAGCGAGCTGACACTGATGCACGGGAAGTGCCACCTGAACATGGGGAAGAACTTCTTTACTGTGCCGTGACCGAGCACTGGAACAGAGCACTCAGAGATGGTGTGGAGCCTCCCTCGTTCGAGATACTCCAGAATCATGTGGGCACAATCCTCTGCCGTGTGCTCTGGGATGACCCTGTTTGAGCAGGGAGGTTGGACCAGGTGACTCACGGAGTCCCTTCCAACCCGACCCTTTCTGTGAACCCGCGCCCTGCAGGAGAGGCCTGAGAGGTGCCCGGGCCAGGGGAAGGCACCTCGGTACCTCCAGAGCGGAGCCAGGAGGTGCTGGCCGGGCACAGCTGGAGACATGAGTGCTTGTCCCAAGGAAAGGGTCGCAGTGCAAAAGCCTGGAGCCACCGTCATAGGGCATCCCACTCGGGCAGCGGTGCCAAAGCCTTGGCGTGGGGTGTCCTATGTGGCAGTCACCCCACGTTCCTGCTCCCTCGTAGTAGGGCTCTCCTGAAGATGGGGCTGCCCCAGTTCACTCGCAGGGCGATGGCTGGCAGATTGATGGGTCATTTGTTCTATTTGTTCATGCATGTCTTTAATACCGGGGTAATCACACAGCTTTAGGGCACAGTTGCACAGGCTGGCCCACATGCTGTGTGGCACAACCCTCTCCAGCCCTCACCCTCACTTGGTGCTTGTTTTCAAGCACGAGCCAGTTGAAAGAGGTGACCTGCTAAAATCCGACGAGCAGGATGTGAGATGGACCGGCAACATGAGCTGTTTGCGGCACAGTCAGTGACCAAAGGAACCTCGGTGCCGGGTGGAGCAGGAACGGGAGCGTGGCAGCAGCTGAGATGGGCTAGGCTTGCCTGGATCCCTGCACACCAAAAGTTGGGCCAGCACAGATGAAAGGCAGTCACAGCAGTGGGGAAGTGGGAACCCCTCAACACGAGCTGCTGCTCGAGGAACATGAGCCACATTGGGAATGCAGAACCATAGCTTGTCATCTTTGTTTTCAAGTCGGTGTCATGGCAGTGTGTGACCAAATGGGTCACCAAGGATTCATCCAGGCAGCAGCTGAGGTCCTGAGAGTGGTGACGGAGAGCCAGGGATGAGATGTGGGAAGCGTAGGATCCCCAGGGATGTTTACAGTGCAGTGGCAGTACACAGGGACTGTGTGGTGTGATTTACTTGGGAGGATCTGACTTAGGTCTTTGAAAACACTGACTCTCGACAACACCTTTAAAATAGCTTCTCAACAGCAACAAAAAGGTACATGTTCTTCCATGCTCCTTAATTTTAAAGAGCTCTCTTACTGTGGGTTCACAGTTTGCTTTGCTCCTCAGTCCAGCAGAGCATCACTGCTGGAAACTCTTGTGTCCCCGGCTGGGCAGGACAGTTTTGGCAGCAGGGCAGAGGGGGCACTGCTGGCCCCTGTGCTGGGCACTGCCACGCCATGCTGACCATGGCCCTTGGGCTGGAGCAGAGCTGCGGAGCTGCTGCCAGCTGGCAAGGGGTGAGGGAGCCTCAGGCAGCTCGAATTTGCACCCCAGGCTGGGGCTGGGCAGGGCCTGGGCGGAGGTAGCTGTTCTCAGACACCTTCCTTCTCCTCCCCTGCCACCCTGCAGGTCAGCAAGACAGGCAGGCTGAACTCAGGTTTCCTCCTGGACGTCTTACTGGAATGGAAAAAGTTGATCCGTGGTGTCCTAACATTTCAAAATGCTCTTTTTTATTTTAAATGATTAAATATAAGAAGGAACTGATGAGGCTGGCTACAAAATACCCATACACAAAGCACCTAACTCTGAAATGCAGAACGAGTGGGAATGGGCTGCCATTAGGATTACGGGGTCGGGTCACACCTCGAGTGAAGTCCTGTGATTGTATAAAACTGTTAGAATCCATTTTCTTTAAAGCTGTGCTGTACAGCATTTTGTTGTTGCTGCTGTTTGACCTCATGAGTGTTATTTTTATTCAGCAGAAGATTGTCTGGCTCAGTGTGATAATGACTGCAAAGCTTACTGCTGTGATGGGACTACTCCCTACTGCTGTTCATATTATGCCTACATTGGGAATGTCCTTTCGTAAGTATATTTGTGCTTTAGAAAAAAACCCCAGTGTGTTGTGTTCATGGACTGGATGTAAATTCAGGTTATGGAAAACTGTTTTGGCAATAAACAGTGACAGGATTTGGGATTGGTTTGTTTTTATTTGTTCTTGTTGGTTGTAGACATCAGATTCCTTTGAAGTCTCATGTTGCATATGTTTTTGAAGCAAACCAGAAAGCTTGCTAAAATTGAGGGTTCTGTCCTTGGTTTTGTGTATAGTAATATAATTTGTGGAAGTAAGCTTTAGAGGTAGTGAGAACTTTGTTTCAAGCTGTTGAGATGAAAAGACCTGTGAACAAAAATGTCATGGGTTTTGTTGAAATGCTCTGTCATAATACCTGAATCAATAGTGATTGAATAGTGATTAAAATTATTTGGTTTTGAAATCCATTTTGCTTTGAATTTTTTTCCTTTTCTTTTTAGTTTGACTTGTTTGTTTTTGTTAAAGTGTTTTTGACTGTTGGTGGAATTTATTGAACAGATTCTAGGTGAGTGTAATCTGACCCTTTAACATTGTGGTATGAATAGCATGCTTCACAGTGTTTTCAAAAACTCGGCAGGTGAAACGAGGTGGTTATGAGTAATTTCTGTTTATATCTGGAGAAAAATACAGGAGAAGACTGTTGACTTATAAACCTAGGCTCCAGTGCAACTGTTTGTCTTTGCATGGGTGAGGAGGAAAAGAAGCTTGCCTGCTAGACTCTGACAACCCATAAGTATTACATTAATGTGCAAGGGCAAACCTAAGGTAAACACAAAATGTTGTTCTTCAAGATAGGGCATCTTACTTTCTGTTTTGTAAATCCCACCAGTAATTTCCTTAACCTTTAGCGTGCAGTCTGTGGCTTATTTTTGGTTTATATTCTTGACTAAAACCAGAAAAGAAGGCATGGCATAGAGACTGCCTGGTGCCTGGGGAAGAGTGTGTGGGAAGTGGTAGTTGCTTTTTCTAAAAAGGCCCCTCTGATGCAGGTTTTGTTTCAGCCATGGTACCTGGGGAATAGTCCAGTGTTCCCTTCAGCATATTTTATAGCACTTTGAAGGAGTAGGCAGAGTGATGGTATTTTAATACAGAATTGATCCACAGTTTTTAAAGCAGATCAGACGCTTCCTGGGCTAAAGTAAATAAAATTATGATAGAGCACCAGAATCCTTCATTCATCTGGAAATGAAAAAGCATGTACTTAAGATTGATTACTGTTGGAGAATGAAAAGCAATTTTTTTTCCCCCACTTACCTAGGGAATGCCTGCTTTGATATCTGTTTTTTCTTTTTTCATTCCAAAATTGCTATTCCATTTACAAACATCAAACAAGGTGCTCTTTTTGAATACCTTATTCCAGCTCACATGTGGTTAGAAATGGTGGACACAAGAGCATAGGATATCACATTATAGGAAGGAGGCTTCTCATAGAGCAGGTGAATTTCATCTCCCTCTTCCATGTGAACACTGCTGGCATTTACTAGACTAATGTCAGAACTGTGCTTTGTTGGTGATCGACCAGGGGGTTCTTTAGAGTGACTGCTGGAATGTTCAAACTGTGCCTTCAGCACCAGGTTGACACCTAGCCTTTTGTATGTTTATTTAACAAACGTAAGCAGCTATTGAATTAGAGTTGAGTGCCAGTGGCCCTGACACATTGGAAGGGTTTGTGTATATCTGGGTGGGTTTGAATACCGGAGGGGGCTCTTACAAGTGCTGTTTGCCACAGCATGTCTTGAAGGAGACAGTTGATTCTTCTAATTTTTTATGGTCAAGTACTCCAATTTATACACTCAAAGAACAGTCAGTAGTCATTATAGTCCTCTGACCTGACACTTTAAGTCACAGATACTCTTTTTTCCTAAAAGCTGATATGGGCATGTCTTCTTTAAACATGTGTAATCTCATTTCAAAAACTTCAGGCATTAATGAGTTGACCATCTGTTCTGGTAAACTGTTTTATAGTTAATTTACTAACATTGCTGGGAAGTTTTGCTGGCAAATGAAGGTTGGAATTCCTACTGTCAGCTCTTAACTTATCTGCAAGTTTGAAATGTGGCCCTAAATAGTCATCATGACAGCTCTCAACCTTATCACTGAGCCTGGTGAACTCTCTCAGCCTCACATGTTAGATTTGCTTTGTTTTGCTTTGCCCAGCTCAGGGGTCAATTCTTTGGCCTTCCTTTGAGCTCCCTCTCCCATATTCACTTCCTTCTTTAAGTGGAGCTGGCAGGGCTGAGCACAGGGTTATGACAGAAGCCTTGCTAGGACTACTTTTTCCTGTACCTTTCTTTGAGTACCTATTTTGAAGCAGCTATCTGTGATGATCACAGAAGACATAAATTAACTTAGTGATTTGTTCCAGCTCTAAGTCTGCAAGGCAGTCTTCAAAGCATGTCTGCTGCTTTAAGCCTGCAAACTGTGCTTTGCTCAGTCTACTACCTTGGATTTAGCTGCATTGCAAAGGATTTTATTGTGACTTTAGCTATGCTTCGTAAGAATAACCTCCCCTTTTCATTATGGGGCACTATATTGTTTTGGGTTTTTTACTTAATGTGCAAGAGGTTTCATGTTGCCTCACCCCGAAATGACAAACTCATGAGATTGCACTAGAATTTGGAAATGGTCATTAGCAATTTTTCTGCTTATGTCTTTCTGTTAACAACTGTGTCTTGAAATTTTTTAAAGAACCAAATTTAATCATTTAATGCAGCACACTGTGTCCTGATAATTCCATGGAGTGCTGTTCTTTCAATATTCTTCATGTCCTTCAGTGTCATAAGTTTTGATCCTACTGTCTGCACCAGGCAGTGGATGTGATCTGCATGGGTGCTTTCAGAAGTGCCTTTTTACTGCCTGCACTACTTTGAGGAGTCCTCAGTGTTGTCTTGTCTCTGCTTTAGAGGTTGCTTATGCTTCTTCATTTGCTTATCACAATTTTCTGTGCTCTCTCCATTCTTCATAAATCTGCATGTCTTTCTGATTTTCCTGCCCTTTTTCTCCTCTGAGATGCTTTTTTTTTCAAGTGTTACTCTTTCTTGTGGTTTTGGAAAAGCCTTTTGGTGTGCAGTAAGTTCCTTTTAAACAATTCTCTGTTTTGTTTCATGCCTCCCACTCTTTTTAGGACCATATGCCAGCAATTGTAAAAACAGACTCTAAACACCAGGCAATAATGTATACACTAATTTAAAAACGTCAGTGTGACTAGATCATGATCATTAATACTTAAGTTGCTTATAGCCTTCAAGTGATTAATTAACTCTCTTCACTCATTAAAACATGTTTCAACATCGAGATATTCCATGTAGGGGTTTAGAATTTTCTATTTTAAGAAATCATCATCATTTTAGGACACTAGGGAATTTCTTTTTAGTTAGAAGATGTTCTCAGCAAACATCCTCTGGGCTGTGTGCATCTGCGATTAGCCTGTTTTTCTTTCCACACATGAAGAACAGATGCAGATTTGTCAGCTCACTCTAGTGTTGTGATTTCAGGGCCTGGATGAGATGTTCCAATAACTCCATCTTTAGTTGGACTGCAGGTATCATCTGTAATCATTCAAGATCTGTGATTGCATCACCTGTAATCCCATGAGCTTCTCTAATGTGAAATAACACATCTTTCCTCCTCCTCTCTCCCTTCATGATATCCTTTCAGAGCAAGTTGTTAGAGTATTAATGTTGCAGCTATATTTGCCTTCCTACTAGTTTTCAGTAGCTGCAGTCTGTCATGATTTCCTCTAATATATGCATATATATATGTGCATTTCCTCCTGTTTATTTGCTTGGCATTTCATGCTTAATAGTTAGCCCTTCTGAAAACCCCGGAGTTCCTCAGAGGTGGATGTCAGTACCAAGGTAGTTTCTTCTGCAGGACCCAAATTTGAGTGTGTGTTTCTAACAGTGCTTCTTGTATTTTCTTCTAAGAGGCTCCAAATTGTCTGGCCCTTGTGCTTACCCTGTTGGATTTCCTGTGGGCTAATTTCCAGCTATCTTCTCTGCCACATTGTGCCTAGTGTTTACCATGACACACAGGTAGCTTTTGAGCCATGAGTGGCTCTTTGGGCAGTGCTGTCAGTAATTGCATGATGTCAGGACTGGTTCTGGATGCTGCCTTTGCTCTTCCACAGCACTTCACAGCCACACAGTTGGTGTGAAATAATCCCAGATAAATAACGGAGCAAAGAGGGCAAATAGTCGAGCTGCTCTGTGAAACAAAATACTGCTGACTGTTCAGTGGCAATGACAGGACACAGATTTGGCCCACCAAATTTAAGAGAACCTTTGGTAAAATATTCAGCCACAGTGAGTGGTCTCTGTTTCCCTGGGTGAGTCTTTAAGGGAAGTAAACTGGATTATTGGCTTAAACAGAAGAAAACTAAGATGCTACATTATGTTGCAAAGTTTCTTCATACACTTTGTCTTCAGAAATGTGTTACTCTAAGGCAACTTTTATTTAGAAAAACAACACAAAAGAAAACAAAACACCCGATTCCAAGAACTTCAAAAGTAACTGGAGGAAAAAGTAAATAAAAACTTCAGAGAACTGTGATCTCACTACAGGTAGTGAGATGGTGATTTGCAAGAGGGTAGGTAGAAAAATCCTAGCAGAGATACTGAGGATGCAACCGCCTATTTAATGAAATAACAGGCATTATTTACACCAGCTTAATGTATGTTGGAGGGAGTGAGGTTTTTGGGTGGGTTTTGGGTTGATTTTTTTTCTAAGTCTAGAGGTTTCACAATGCAACCAGGAAGGAAGGAAGGCAGACAGAGAGAACGGGAGGAAAAGAGGCAGAGAATACATTCAGGATAAAAACTGTGTGCAGCTTAGCCTGCAAAAATGAAGAAAAAGCTGTGTGTCGTATATCTAAGTGTGGCGTTTGACAGGGAGTGCTTTCTATCCAGTAGTACCTTTGACAAAAGCAACTCACCTCAGAGAAAGTCATTTTGGTTCCTGAAGGGAAGAATGTTCCTTAACCTGATTTGCTTGATAAGGGAATTTGGGATGGAGGGTGGGTCTGGAGGAGAAGTGAACCAAAGGACGGAATTAATATTTTAAGAGTTAGGAATATATGTATATGTAGCCTCTGGAGTTCATAGTGAATAAAAGAAATTCAGGAAGCTTGGCATTTGCTGCAGATTTCAAATAATTAAAATTAGACACTTTCGGGCATCCCACAGTAAATATGTGTAGGAGCATATGGGTTGAGAATGGTTCTGTGTCTGCATGACAGTTTTATGGTACTCTGCTTAAAATAAAATTGTGTTCCTGTGTACTCTTCAACATTTCCCATGACTGAAGCACTTCA
Source organism: Formicarius rufipectus (assembly GCA_013399695.1). Taxonomy (NCBI): domain Eukaryota; kingdom Metazoa; phylum Chordata; class Aves; order Passeriformes; family Formicariidae; genus Formicarius; species Formicarius rufipectus. Next base: position 797,956 of record VXAU01002141.1, on the reverse strand, counting down.
GGATAGCATGTAAAACAGCAATTTACCTGGCAGCTGTCATTCCATGCTTTGGCTCTGGAACTTTGATTCCGTGCCAGAGGTCTGCCAAAGGCCTGATTCAATAATTATTTTTTCCATTTGGCTTGACTTCTAATCAGGAGAGTCTTCCTGAATGAGCATCTGAAGCAGAGGCTCAGGATGCTTGTGCTGAGTACAGGAGGCTGGCTATAAACATGTCATTGGTAAGGCCAAGACTGATAATTAACTGTTTCCCTTTCATTCTGCCTAAGAGGTGAATAGCAGTTCGGTCTTTTATTCCTTGTTCCCCAACATCTGGAGTACCTGTGGAAGCATGCTATCTGTGCTTCAGCCTAGGAAAACCTCTGCAAGAGAGGTCTCTCCATGCAGGGGGTTGATTAACCACAGCTTAGAAAAAAAGTCTAGGACCATGTTTTCATAGTAAGATCTGTTGGAGAGAGAATGGGTATTCAAAATGTGACCTTTGCCAGTGTTTGAACTGCCAGTTGTTTTTTGTTCCATGCCTATTGTCCCAGTTCATATCCTTGAATGAAGAATGTGCCGTCAGATTTACAACCAGAGCAGTATCTGCTCCCGACGACGGCTGCAGAGGAAACCCGTGTCAGCACCAGAATTAAAACACAGGACGCCTCTTCTTTAGCCCTTTGTATTTTCATTTCTGACTCTGTTGTGACAAGCATCTCAAAATAGGGAAAGAACTAGTTTGCTTGCCAAACAGCAGCTCTCAAAATATAGCTCCCACTTCAAGTCTCCCAACTCTTCCTCACTTGGATGTGTGAATAACTGTTTTGAAATATTTGAGACTAATGAGATTGGGTTCTTTTGTTTGGTCATTTTTTGACGTTTAGGGGGGTTTAGTTTAGTAAGAACTATAATACTTTTTTTAGTGAAAACTAGAAGTCATTGTAAACATGCAAGTTCAACTGTTCATAAGAAAAAAGGCTCGAGCTTGGTTTTGTGCTAAAACTTGAGTTGTTGACATCCCTGTGGATCATCTGTTTTTCATCATTTGGAAGATTGTTAGAATTTGGCCTGAAAATAGAAGCATTAAGGTATAAATCACTGAAGTGCTCTGTGGCTTACAGAAAACTCTAAGGGGGGAAAAGTAAACATTCTTAAGGAATTCCGTGAAATTAGCTTGCTTATACTGCTCTATTTTGAAAATATTTTTTGGTGTAAAGGAGAGTTTTTGTTCTTCACTTGCAGTGGCCTGTTTTGGAAGCCTGTAGGATTTTTTCATAAGGTTTGGCCATGTAGAAGATAAATGTTTTCTTAACACTTAGTAAGACTGACAGAAAGACTGAGCCTGGGGATTATGTTGATCACAAGAGGACTGTCCTTTCTTTGTAAGAATTTTACCTTCTGACTGCTATTTTATGGCCACTCACATACCTTTCCCTTTTTCAAATTGGGTAAAGATCCACTTCTGAATTCAATAAAAATCTTTTAACTGTTCAGTCCTCTGTACATCCAAATCTTTCAAGAAAATTCAGAAAATATGCTCGGCACGAGTTCAGCAAAATAGTTAAATGCATTTGTAACTTCAAGGTGGTGAGTAGCTGTAATGGATAGAGTCCTCATCCTTTTTAAATCAATAAGCTAATTACTTCAGTGGCGATCTTGTGCACTTGACTGTAATGGGACAAGTTGTAAGCTGAAGTACCTGCTTGAATCCAAGTGTTAGTGAAAGGCATTTTTTTCTTTCTGTGTTCCTTTAGGTCACAATGGTACCTGCCACGTTCACTGCCACTTTATGCTTCCTTGCTCCTGGTCCAGGCACTGCTTAATAAGGTGTTTCACTCCTGGAGGGTCAAGAGATGCAAAGGACAAATACCCCCTCATCTGATTGCTGTGCTCCCTGCACATCCAATGTACACATGCCTCCCTTACCCCCAGCTGGGGATTTTCTGTTTTATTGGCTAATTTGAAGATTCACTGAGCCTGCAGGATTCTTAGAGGATTAGTCTGTTGTATTTTTTTACTGATTGCTCTGTAGTGAGTAATATCACACTAACTTGGAGCAGGACTATTAATGAAGATACTTCTGGGTCAGAAGCTCTGCAAGAGGACCATTTGATGCTACTCACAGTGTAATTGCAGCCAAGTCAAATACAACCTGTAGTGTTAATTCAGTATTTGAACAATAGTGTCCTAGAAAGAGAAACTCTCCTCCTAATCTCCTAATCTCCTCCTAATCTTTCTATCCCTCTTGAAGGGACAGAAACACAGTTCAGCGCATATGAGTGAATTATTAAAAATTAAAGGAAATGAACTGTTAATTCACAGAGCAGCCACAATCTCCTTTGAGATTTATAACCACAACTGGGTAGAAATTCCATAGTTAATACAATCCTTAGAAATCCAGTTATGTTTTTCCAATGATTTTTCTCTGTTTAAAAAAGAAATGTTTGCTTTCAGAATCACTTCTGCTGTCATAAAAAGTCTTTTATTTCCCCTGCAATGAATTATTTCTGTAAAATACAAGATTGCTCCTGGGATTCACTCAGTGCATAAGTATTTAATATGGAATGGAGGGGCACTAATACCACAAACAGGGCAAGCATGTTTCATCCCTGTGTCTCCTCTGTTGGCTTATCCACACAGACAAGAGATTTTTACTGCAGTCATCACATGGAGTTATTCCTTTTACTCACAAGAGAGACTTGGTTTAATTCTGAATGTTCCAGCTTCTGTCTCTTTATTGAGGCCTGTGGTGCACTTCGGCACAAGCAAAAGTGGTACCAAGGAACTACAGCTGTTGTTGAAACATCTGCTCATTGGGCTAAGATGCAGTGAACCTTAATTTTTGGTGCCTCATAGAGTTGTGCACTGCTATTGAAGCATAAAGGCACTCTGTTAACTATCTCCACTCCAGACTCTCCTACTGTCCATGGTCAAGATGACCTAATGAAGGTACAGTTAGACTGCTGCTGCCTTGTAGCTACTTCCAGCTGCTGAGCAGCCTGTTGGGCACCAGTATTAGTAAACTTGGAATAACATATAAAATGCAGCCTCAAATGTGTATGCTTATGCTGTCACATTAACATCATTTTGGTCTCTGGTACCATGCGCTGCTGATTCCTGTTGTGCCCATACATTTGACTTTTTTCTTCCCACAGCATGGTAAGAGACAACCTGGATATAAGTAGTGTCCCTTCCCTCCCCTCACCACTGGTGCTTCCTCCTCATCCCCTGTAAAAGGAACAGAATAGAAATAATCATTTGGAACAGGAGGGGAGCAGTCAGCCTTGGAGAGTGGCATGTCCTTCTGTGGAGGGGGACCCGCTTCACCAGCAGATGCCTTGCACTTCAAAAGGCAGAGTTCCCTACCCCAGGGCAGTTTGCCACCCCCCTGGCAAGGTAATATAAACTGCAGAGGGAGGAGTGCTGCAGTTCCCTTGTTCCCTGATGCCTCTGCAGTAGAACTGTGCAGATAAAGAGAAGCAGAAATATTCTGATAGTGACTGAGGAGAGTTCTGAGATGGAAGACAAACAGTGTAGAGACCCAAAATTAATTACTTATGTATAAGTAGCACTTATAATATGATGGTGTTTAAATGGTACATGACAGCAGTTCTTAATTCTTTTGTTTGGATCAAATCCTTCAAGTCCCTGAGCTTTTTGGGCCTCTCCTCATATGCTGCTTTGGAAATGTAAACTAAGAAGAAGCAAATAAGCAGCCAGCATAAATTTAACACTTCACTTTTCATTGTTGGGACTAAGGCAGCTCCAGGAGGATTTTTTACCAGACCTTGTTGAAATATATATCTTGGAATCTTACAGATATTCCTGGAAGAGTAACAAAAATTTTGTTAGTGCTGTAATTTGTACAAAGAATACATCTTTTTTTGTCACCATCTTTGCTTTCCACTTGTGTAGGATTGTATTCTGAATACAGATGTTGAATGTGCCATGGATAAGCATATTCAGATGACCTCTTGGGGTGGAGAAGACTTGCTTGAGAAGAGTCTTTGTGTGCCATGTCCAGCACAAGAGTGCTCTCAGCTGTGTGTGAGAAGCCTTGGTATTATTGTAATCTAAGCAATTATTAACCTTCCTACAAACCTATTTTGTCATGTGCAAATGTTGCATTATTTTAAGACGAGTTATTTTTATCCGCCTTTCCTTTTGCTTCTCTGGGCCCTGGCCTTTCCCTCACTGCAGCGTGCTAACCCCTTGCATGGTCTGAGTCCCCAAAGACCTCAATGAGGCTGTGTCTCATGGTAGCTAATATATTTACATGGCTGAAAGCTAGTATTGTTTATTCAGTCCACAGTGGTAACCCTGTGTTTGGCTTGGAAATAAATGGCTTATTTACATAAGATGAAATTATAAAAATGGATGACAGGATCACCGGTCTGCTCCCCTCACATTGCTTTCCTCCAGTGGCTCCTTGCAGGGTTAATATAATACTAAATTCCAGTGGAGAGCAAAAGAATAGAGCTTCAAGGCATGGGGGTTGAATTAAAAGCTATGGTACTCATTCTCCATTTTCAACAAAATTTAAAATTGTCTGAAGTAAAGCACAATTCATCATTGTTCCTGAACCGTCACAGTTGCTGAACAAAGCTCAATGACTGAATTATCCTATCTCCAGAAATGTAATAAAATGCCAGCTTGACAGTAATGCTCTCAGAATTGCTGCATGACAGGGGCACTGAAAACATACTGGCATGTCTGCTGTATGTTTTGAATAACATACTAACATTTAAGACAACATGCTGAGATTAGGAGGGGAAGGATGGCACTTAATGTCTGTATTTGGTAAACTTACATTGTTGCTGTCTTCTAACGTGGTATATTTTGCCTTAAAATTCCATAGCAAGAGAGGAAGTTTTTCTTGCTTGCTCCTCACACCCATCCCAATCGTCCTTTCTTGTAAAATTGGTGAGAGTGAAATGGCCTCTATGTGCTAGCAGGGGTTGGACTTTGTTCTGGTTTGTGCCTGGGCTGGTTGTACATTTTGAAACTCTCATCAAGGTGGGATATGGAGTCGCTCTCCCATACTCCTCTGCAGTCACAGGCTGACAGGACCTGCTTACAAGCTGACCTCCAGGCTGGAATGTGCACAGCAGACCATGATCAGTATTGCCTATCCAGCAGGGAGAGTCACCTCTGCAGGTGAGCTGCCCTGTGCACTGCCACGGAAACAGCCCTGGTTTGCATCACTCTCATTTAGAAAGGTACAAAGCAGCTTTGTTTTGGTTTCTGAGCTGAGGCTCAAAAAGTAGGGAGGGTCTTTTTTTAACTCCTAGGAGGGAGGTTTTCTTCTGTGTATCTGTGAGCAGTTGTTATCAAGAAGGATGCCCCAGTAGGGACCTGAAGAGCCCTGTGATCCCCTCTGAAGGGCTGGGAAGCCTTGCTGGGGGATCTCACTTGGGCAGATGGATGGTGGGAGGCTGCAGGGAGGCTGTTGGCATTGCCAGCCCTTCTCATCCCAGTGTCCACTAGATCATCAGATATTTTTAGGAGTCCAGAAAAATAACATCTCTAGTTTATATCCACGTCATTAGAACTCTGTCGATGCGGGTACAGTCAGATCCCTTTGAGAGCTGGGCTGTGCCAGAGATGGAAAACTATTCTTTCTATGGCTCGTTGTATACTGGAGGTTGAGGGGGAATTGTTCATGGCGTTTGTGCTCCATAACTCAAGGGAAAGGGCAGGTTGCACCATGAGCTCTTCCCCCGAGCTGCTTGCTTGGCAGGCGGCTGACCCTGCTGCCCATCCCTGGTTTTCACCTGCATTTTGTCCTCCCTGTCCTGGCCATGGTGCTGTGCTCCATCCAGGGATGGCACAGGTTCAGGTATGTTGGTCCAGTCTTATGTTCAGCCTTCGCCTGGTGACTGGGGGTTGCTGGAGAGGCCCGCAGGAGGGTGGAGGTCCTGGACAGGGTGCCCTCTTGCACCTTGTTGGTAGGCTCCCAAAGCCTGTCCTCAATACAGCGTCTGCATTGAGGGAAAATAAGGTACGTCTTTGAGCTGATTTCAAGCAATTACTGTTCTGTGAGGCCAGTAACTGAGTTACCAGTTAGCAGCACTTGTTTAAAACTGAGGGCGCTACCCCTTAGCGAGGGGTTTCACTTTGGCTTCATTATGTGTCAATAATTTAACGCATGTTGCAGCTGCTGATGGGGCTCTTTTAATGAGATTCGCTTGTTTTTTCAGACTGAATACTTGCAGTCCTCACAAAAAAAACATGGGATGTGTGGATATGTCAAACATGTCAGCTGATTTATTACTGTTATCTGTCACTTGCATTGAATGGTTTTAACAAGTGCCAGAACTAACAGCTCCTTCATAGCTCCTGGCAGCACTGTTGTGGCTCTTGCAATGTTTGTGTCACTCTTCTTTTTTGTGATTTTTTTTGTGTTTTTTTTTCAATTTGTGTCATGAGATACAAACTCAATTAACAGGGCAAAATCCTCAACTCATTTGATTTATACAGATGTATGCTGACTGAAAATACAGTCCAGCATGAGAAGAGCTATGAGGTTTTTCTCAAAAACTGGTGAACAAAACATTTCAGACTTGTCTCTGGCCTCTCTGCTGCAGGGGATTTCCCATGCTCCTCTGCCCATTCTCAGGTGCAAAGAAGCACCTTTTTTCCTTGGTATTGTCAGCAAAATGGTCATACTGGCTTCCCAAGAGCATTACAAACCTTTCTGTCCAGGTGCCTGTGCCATAAAGTTGGGATTGGACATTTCTCCTCCCCTGAGTTCAAATCTTCAGCTGTAGATTTTGTGCTCTGACCTACTTAAGAAATTGCTTGAGGCAGAACTTCAAACAGGTCCCTGTTTCATGGCTGAGTGTTTCCAGTCCTGTTTTATTCCTCAGAAAACAGCCAGCTGATGTTACATTGGTGTCTGCCCCAGCTGCCTGCCCTGCTGGTGTGCTCAGGACGCCTCCGGATGGTGCCCAGCACGGAAGCCTCAGCCACAGGCACATTGCTGGGCAGAGCTCCCCACACCAGGGCTCTGCTCTTGTGCTGCAGCAGCTCCACACAGGGCTGGGAAGTGAAATAAAAAGTTTGGGCTGGGAAGGGCAGTTTAACCACTGCAGCACCTGAATGGTTTGGAGGAAAAAGTTCAACTTTCTCTTCTTCACATTAGCTCAGTATCATCACTGCTGCTACCCGAGGGGCAGTAACAGCATCCTCTACTGCCAACAGGGGTGTGTGGGGGCACGGACCAGCCGTCCTGAGGAAGGGCAGGCTGGAATCCCTGCGAGTTAGATATTTTCCCAATATTCATCCTAAACCTCCCCTGACACAGCTCCAGCCATTCCCTCAGGACCTGTCACTGGTCACCAGAGCAGGGATCAGTGCTGGCCTCTCCTCATCCCCTCCTGAGGATGCTGCAGACCCTGATGAGATCTCTCCATCGCCTCCAAGCTGAACAGACCAAGGGACCTCAGCTGCTCCTCTTACATCTTCTCCTCCAGACCCTTCATCACCTTCATGGCTCTCCTGTGAACGGTCCCATCCCCATGAGCAGGATCCCAGCTCTTTTATCCATGCCATGTGCCCGGGGAAGCACTCCCAGGAGGCAGATAGGTGGTCTTCCTCAGGACACCACTGAGTGTAAATACTCTTTCGTTAAAAGGATTAAGAACTGGCTGAGATGTCAAAAAGTAGAGGCAGCAGAGAATTGTCAAGTAATGAGGGTTGCTTGCAGTGAGGTTCTTTGGGGATTAACACTGCCATGAAATTTTTCCAGTGCCAGTCAGGACCTAGGATGTAAATGCCGAAAGCCTGGTCATAAATGTGTGTGCGTGAGAAAGATACATTTTAAATGAATGCACTTTGAAAGTTCTCAGATGACAGATTTAAGGGTGTTTCTGTGACCTTAATTTGTCCCTTTCCTGTATACTCTGTGGCGCAGCCTTCAATTACACGGTTTTCACCGTGCAGTGAGATTGTAGTACTCATATATGACTTCCCCAGAGATGTTTTACTATGTAAGGACACGAACATCTCTACAGATTTCAACTTGGCCCCTTAATGCCTTTTCCATAGCATAGTGTAACAGCCTCTCTCTGGTCCTGCTGTGGGAGATTCCAGACCTGTAAGTGCCCAAAAGTCTTTACTAGCTCATATGAAATATGTTGCTGACCTCATTCGAGCAGCTGCTGATTAAAACCAGAATTCATCACAGCTGGTGCCAGGTGAAATATTAGCTGGATAGCTCAAACTGGGAGCACAGGGGCCAGAGGACAGAGTGTGCCCTCCCCTTGGGCAGGCAGTACCTCCTGGCCAGGACAAACAACTAGTAAGGGCAGTGCAGGAATGCTTTTTTCCTTGTTTTCTGTGACATAACTAACCTGAACACAAACCAGATGTGTTCTTCTATGGTATTAGCACATTAAAAAAAAAATCAGCATACTAATTGTTATTTTTGTTGGGGTGTTTCAGGAATTCAGTGACAATTTAAGGAGATACGATCTATTTAAAAACATAGCAAGGTGCTTTCCAGCCCATGTTCATGGGGATCAGAGATCCCATTTTCAGGTATCCTGCAAGAGGCTTATTTCTGGAGAAAAGGGTTCAGGAGGCCTCAAATGACTCAGAGTTTCTGCAGGTGGTCTCCTGTGGAGTCACCCCGGGCTTTTGGGACACTTTTTGTGACCAGTTTTTTACCCCGTATATGGGAAAACTGTGTGTCTTTGTGTCTGCTGACTTCAGTGCACTTCCTGGCTTTCTAGTCTTGGCACCGCAGCTCTTTCCTGTTGCTTAAAAAAAAGCAAACACATACACCCCTCAAAAAAGCCCTTGCATTCTGTGCTTGTTCAATTACTCCAGTTCCTGATCTTTATGTGCTTTCTGCTACATCTTTACATTATTTCTGCCAGATCATGAAATGTCTAGCAAAAATAAACTCTTAATCAGATGTGAGTGAATTTCTATTTTTGAAAGCCATCTAGCATGGTAAATTAAATCGGGAGGGGAGTTGGGGGATTGGATTGTGCCATGATCTCTGATATAGGTTGAAATATAGGTTGAAAATAGGTTTAAAACTCCTTTGAATTAGTGCCATCAGATGTGATACAAAATACATAGTGTTTCAGGGCATATTCTCAAATAAAGGTCAAGAGGAGAGTGAAAATAAGTTTTATCCTGTTTTAAATATGTCAGTAACAATATATTCATTATCTTAAGCTACTTTGCATATTTTCCATGGCAGAGTTATATTTAATCTATGAAATGGAGGGGTTTTTAGTTGTATTTTTAGCAAGATAATTTGCAAACTGTCTTTTAAAAGTAATTTTTAAATCTGCCTTTATAAGTATGTCTCAGACTTAATTTCTACAGTTTGAAAACAGATTTCCAGTGGTCATGAAAATGCCAACTTGATTTATCTTGAGGTCAATAGGAATCTTGTTGAGGCTGTGGAACTGGAGGGGTAATAAATGCCTCTGGTCTGTGTGCACAGCAATGGTTGATGCATGGTTCATGTGAGCCATTTTAATTTCTGAAATAAAATAGATGGAAATGGTGGTTGGAGCCAAATCATTATAGCAATGCATTATCAGAGTCTTTGTGGCCTTCTTCCATCTCTTTGTGAACCAGAATATTGTAACATCTAACTTTGTACAGTAAATGGGCTCTAGAGATTTGTTCAGAAACTGTCTGAGGAAGGGGGTTACCTTCCCCAGGGCTTCCAACATAGACCTAGCAACTTCAAGAAGACATTGCTTTGGTTTAAAGCCTCTCCCACCCAAAGTCGGAGTGAATTTACTGTTTGGCTTCTTTTTGCATTCTCAAAGTGTTTGATTATTCCCTGGCAAATCAATTGTGCCTGCATCTTGCCATTTGATAGCTGTGCCAAGTGATTGGTTTGGTTTAATCCACATGCTTGTATTAGTTCATGGCAAGGTGTCTGTCCAGAGGAGCTTGCAGAGGTGGCAAGTGATGGGACGGCTCTGCAGACAGATATGTGAAATGAGGGGTGATGGAGAAGTGTGTCTGCTCCCTCCAGGGATGTTTTGTGTTGGAGGAGGAGCAGGAAAGGGCAGCAGAGCTTGTCGTCGTGCCCCTCTACTCAGCCCCAGTGACACTTCATCTGGAGTACGTGTCCAGCTCTGGGCTCATCAAAACAAGAGTGGTATGGAGCTCCTGGGGTGGGTCCAGCAGAGGCCACAAAGATGAGGAGGGGAGTGAACGTCTCTCTGATGAGGCAAGGCTGAGGAGGCTGAGTCTGTTCAGTCTTGAGAAGAGATGACTGAGGGGGGACCTCATCAGTGTCTGTCAGTGTCTGCAGGGAGGGGTCAGGGGATGGACCAGGCTCTGCTCAGTGGTGCCCAGCAATGGGACAATGGGCAGTGGGCAGAAACTGATGCACAGGAAGTTCCACCTGAACATGGGGAAGAACTTTGCTCTGTGTGTGATTGTGCACTGGAACAGATCACCCAGAGAGGTTGTGGAGTATCCCCCACTGGAGATATTCCAGAACCATTTGGATGCAATCCTGTGCCATGTGCTCTAGGAAGACCCTGCTTGAGCAGGGAGGTTGGACCAGATGACACAGTGCGGTCCCTTCCAACCTCACCCATTCTGTGATTCTGTGAAATATGTGGCAGTTCCCAGAGATCTTTCCTCTGTCATCATCCACCATGAGCAGCATATGGAAAAGAAGCTCATCACTCTGTGTGCCTGGCTCACCCGTGCTCACATGGGGGCCACCACCTGTCCCCAAGGTCTCACACCCAACCTCATCAGGACAGCAAGGCAGAAGAGAAGGTGGCATTTTTCTTTCATGGGGTCAGCAAGGCAGGAGGGATTATGGTTTCAGATAGCTGGCTGGGTGGCTTTTCACAGGGAATGGGGCATAGGAAAACAACATCTATTGTGATTCTGAACCTGAGTGACCTTTCCAACACTAGTAAGAAAAGTGTTGTTACAGGTTTCTGAAAGCCTTCATGTGTGGAAGCCAGGGTAGTTTTATGCTGAGGTGTGTTGTAACATTTCTTGGATCATTTTAAAAGTTGTCCAGCACACTGTTTATTAAGTTCAAGTTTTGCTCAGTGTATGGATTTCCTGTAACCCATGTAAGGGTTTCTTTTTCTTTTTGTTTCATTTGTAATGAACTTATTTTAATATGTGCGTGGTTTGTGACCTGGGTCCCAGTTCAGCTCCGAGGGAATCAGCAGGAAGTTTCATGCTGTATTTCATGGGCTGTGCTGTAGGAGGTTGGGGTCTGTCACCCTTGTACTGGTAATGCCATCCTTTTCTTCTCCAGTGGAGCAGAAGTGATGTTTGCTTTTCAGTTCTTCTGCTGACACAACCAGTCAGGATCACAGTTGGCATTGGTTACGGCAGCTTAGTGGTCAACTATGGCTTTTGGGAGCTGGGTCCCTTACACTTCAGAAAGAGAACCAAAGCTATCAAATAATTTACCTGCTGATCTTACTGGAGTATTTCTTAACTGATGACATGGATATAAGTTTTATTGTAACTCCCCTGGATGTCTTAAACTCTCAGAAACTGGATTTACAAATTAGTATAATTTCTGCTTAGAACCTGAAGCAAAATCATATACCAAACACAAGACTGCAGAGTTTGGCTCCAAGAGAGGTGCTTTGTTGTTAAGCTGATACAATATGAGTCTATTTACTTAATGCCAGAAAGCAAAACAGTGAATATTGCAATACACAGCCCACATTTGGCAGTTTCCAGTGAATTTGCTATATAGAATAATAGAATGGTTTGGGTTGGAAGAGACCTTAAGGATCATCTTGTTCCAACCTCCTGCCATGCACAGGAAGGCCATTCACGGGACCAGGTTACTCAGAACTCCATCCAACCTGACCTTTGAACACTTCCAGGGATGGGACATCCACAGCTTCTCTGGGCAACCTGTGCCAGTGCCTCACCACCCTCACAGGGAGGAATTTATTCCTCACATCTAATGAAATCTACCCGCTTTTAGGTTGAAGCCATTCGCCCTTGTCCTGCCACTCCAGGTCCTTGGAAATAGTCTCTCTCCATCTTTCCTATAGGCTCCCTTCAGGTACTGGAAGGCCTCCATTAGGTCACTCTGAAGCCTTCACTTCTCCAAGCTGAACAATCCCAATTCTCTCAGCCTTTCCTCACAGCAGACGTGCTCCATCCCTCTGATCATCCTGATGCCCCTCTGGACTTGGCTCCAATAGGTCCATGTGGTTCCTGTGCTGGGACCCCAGAGCTGGAGGCAGCACTGCAGGTGGGGTCTCACCAGAGCAGAGCAGAGGGGCAGAATCCCCTCCCTGCCCTGCTCTGGATGCAGCCCAGGACACGGGGGGTTTCTGTTCACATGGCTGGGTCATGTCCAGCCTCTCATCCACCAGCACCCCCAAGTGCTCTTCTCGGCAGGGCTGCTCTCCCTCTGTTCATCCCCAGCCTGGAGTTGCCCTGACCCACGTGCATCACCAGCACTTGATCATGAGATTCACACTTTCTGATCTTGTCCAGGCCCCTCTTGATGGCATCCTTCATGTATGCCAACCACAACACTCAGCTTGGTGTCATTAGCAAATTTGCTGATGAAGAAGGCGAAGTGGTAACAGAGACAATGCCTGTAAAAATTGCTGGTGTGCTGTAGTCTCTAGGGCTCCATTTGAAAGTCAGGGTGCCCTGGTCTGCAGGTCCTGCTGAAACTGCTCTCTAAATTTATACAGGTACTTACTGTGTATGTCTGCACCACCTGGCATAGGCTTTGCACAGCCTGTGCTGCACAGAGTGAAATGAAGCCTTTCGTGTTGGTGCTGGTGAGGATATGTCCAGCAGGATAGGTAAGTACAGAGTTTTGTTCCCCACATAGTATGTTTCACTGCTGTGTCTGCCAGGGAAGCAGATGTAGGAATGAATGACCAAAGGGGAGTGATGGCCCCCGATGGGAAAAAAGTTATCAACTTGAGCAAATAGGTGGTTTCCTGGGAGATTCCTTGCACTGACATCAGTGGTTAAAGGCAGACCAGGTACACTTAATAAAGCAAAAATGTAATCTTTTTAGCAGGTCACTTTAGTACTCTCCTATTAGCACTTTAGCAAGGGAATACAAGTGTCATGCTTCAGAGTGTTTGCATCTGCTGACGTTACTGTGGTGCATCTCTCCTGTTGTTTCCAAAGCAGCAGTTTAAATCCAAAGCAGGAGTTCAAAATTCCTCAGATGATGTAAGTTATACCTAATTGTTAGCGTTCTGTTGCTGAACTCAACCTTTTTTTTTTTTTTTTTTAGTCTTTTTAAACCAGGACACTTGGGAATTGCCCAGTGCCTCTGAAAGCTGGCAGAGGTATATGGTATATGGTATATGGGTTGCTCAGCTCCATGCCCATCTCTTGGCTGCCCAGCCTGGATTCACTGTGGTCCTGGCATTATTCAGGATCTCTGCACACACAGTACTTCTGTAGAAGTCTATTTATAGTGCACACTTGAAGGAAATATAAATTAAGGTGTACACTAGCACATGACAGAGACAGGACGTGTTTAAGGGCTGAGTGGAAGGCAAGTCAGTTAACCTTTGTTTTGCCAAATAGAAAATACAAAAAATATATAGGAAATGGCTCCATCTCTCAAAAAAATAAAAGTAATTAGTTATTCTGTAATCAAATTACTTTGGAAATGCCAGAGAGTAACAACTGCTGTATTTCTGCTTGTGAGGTGCTACACATCTGGAATTATTTTCCTGATATTTCCAAGGGAATAAAACTGGGTTCTCCTGAGAGTCAATTAGTTCTCTGCTGGTAAATATTTCTAAATCTGTAGGTAAAAAAGGATAAAGCTTCATCAGTGCTACTGAGAGCAGGTCAATTGTGTAACTGCTTCTGCAGAATTCATTAGCAGAGTAACACTTTGAAGTGGAAGCTTAATTTGCAGATATTTGTGCACCTCAGCCCCAAGCACTCCAAGCTGTAAGAATTCTGCACTCACTGAGAACCCCAGTGCCCACAGGGGACCAGTTTACCAGCAGAAGTCCCATCTTCTTGCTTCCAAATAAAACAGGTTTAACACATTTTACGGGTGTAATCTTGTAGAATGGAGGGAATCTACCCATCAGTGGCTTTTTCCACTGATGGCTTTGTATTGTGGGAATACTGATTTGGCCCTTAAGTTGTCAGATTTGCCGCTGTCAGTCCCCTACACCTTTCCAAGGACCAATTTTGTGACAGTGTGTCAGTGTAGACTGTGACCACCATTGTAATTTCAGAATACAAGCTGCTACCAGGGGAAAGACAATTGCAATACAAATGCTGCTATTTTCTAAAAACAAAATAGCCGTAAAGATGTGGTGTTGCAAGTTAATCTAAAGGAAAGCTAAATTAGCCTCAGAGATAACAATGACTGCTTAGTCTAAGTCCAAGTTGTAGAAAGACATTGGTTACACTGTCAAATCCCTGCTCCTTTTATGTGGATGAGGGATGGGGGCCGGGCTGTGAAACCCGGATGTCAGACAAGTTGCAGGTTCTTACAAGTTGTGCTCATACATTAAAAAATATCCATTACGCTTTTTAAAGAAGGAGGCTGCCCCTGTTCTCCAGTTTATAAATATTTCATGCTGAAATAATGCATGAGGTAGCAGAGCTCACACGACGCTGCAGGGCTGGAATCGCTCTTTTCGGATTCTGATTGAAGTGGATCCGTGGGGAGCTGTGCATATGCTAAAGCCAGCGGGCCCCAATCTGCCCCAAATCTGCAGGGTTTGCACTCACAGCGGTGGGAAGGAAGCTGTTTGGCTGTGGTGCTGCTCTCTGGGCTGAGCTTAAAGAAAACAGAAAAAGGTAGTGTTGTGTCTAATGTTACTCTGTAATGCGATTACAAATTCATTGCCCTTTCCACCAGGTAGTGGGTAAGTGTGTGACTCGTTAAGATAAAAGCTGCCTAGTTTTAACATTTTCTGGCCCAGAGGTTCAGATTTTGGGCAGCTGGTGGCTAAGCAGGGTAATTAAAGAGTCGGTCTCAGGAGACATTTATGGGGCAGAAGGAGAAAACCTTTTCTTTTTGTGGCTTTGGGGTGAAAAGGAAGATTCCCTGAGGATCAGGTCGGGAGTGTTGCATGGAAATGAGGTTTGGCTGCAGCAGCGTGTGGTGGTGGGACCATGAGTGGGTGTATGGATGGGCTGCCCCCAGCCCGAGGGGGTGGTCAGCCCCATGGCTACTGCAGAGGTGCCCCCTGGCCCTCGGCAGCTCCATCTGCCAGCCTCCAGGCAGGACGTGGGGAGAGGCAAAATGAAGTTCTGGGGGTGCCGTGCAAGGAGTGTATTCATGTCCATTACAGATCGTAATTTATCATGGAAATTAGGTGTACAGGGCAGACTGTGTAGTGTAGTTCAGTGCTATTTGTATTCCTCGTGTCAGCTCATTTTATCTACATAAACCACTTAATTTCCTGCACTCCATCTCTCCTATTACTTGATTTTGTTATGAACCCTGCAGAATGTGGAGATTCCTGGAGGTCATGTGTTTCTAGTTATCTGAGAGAGAAAATGTAAAAGAAATGGGGCTGAAATAAACACTCTGTCAACTAAAATATTACAATGCTTACTTTTCAGAATCACTACTAATTTGCATGATCTGTTGAGAGCTACTGGGAAAAAGCCCTTGGAGAAATATTACAAAATGCCCAGACGATTTGCATATTTAAACAATTTATTCAGCAATCTGTTAAATCTTAAACGATCCATGGAGAAAATACAAATCACCCAATATTTTAGTGCAAATGGGGTTTCTTTGTTGAAAGATAAAACTTAATTGTACAATTGTGCATTGTACAATTGTGCATCTGTTAGCAGGATTTTTTTTTTATCCTGTTAAACCTTTATTAGGTCAGTAATTAATTGTTTTACCAAGCCAGTGGTTTGTTGGGGATTATCTGCATTGTCCGTGTTCCTAATGCATGGAAGAGAAACACACGTTCCAGCCAGACTGTATTTTTTGTGATTCACCAGAATTAGCTCAGCTAATACTGGGATTTCCTCCCTCTTGGTTCCTTCTCTGGAAGTATCAAGGAGATAATTCAGGTTGAAATGCTGCATGAAAGCCACAGGTAAATTTTTGGCTCTGGCACTGACATGCCTGGCAGCCTTGGGCAAGCTGTTGTCAACTTGGTCTATAAATGCATTGAAGGACTCAAGTGATCCCAAATCTGTGAGCATGTGTGTACAGTCTTTTTTATTTTCTTTTTCCTAGCTGAGCAGGTTCATAGTTTTAGTTGAAACCCTGTGGTACTGTTAGTCATAATAAAGAATATTCCCTGTTTACTGGATGCACTTTGATGGAATTTAAGAGTGTAATTAAATTGGAATTACCTCCACATTTCATGCTGCCCACAATCCCAAAGCTGCTAGGAACCAGATACTGCTTTACAGCTCCTTCTGAAAGTAGCAGAAAATAATTCCTCGCCCCCACTCTCCCCTGTGTTTGCAGTGAGGCACCATGAGATGCAGTTGTCCAAACATTTTAAATGAGCAAGGGACAGAACTATATCACCACTCACAACCTATTTCTCCTGATATTTGGTTCTTTGCTCTACTAACTGCATTTCTGTGCAAATCTTTACCAGATGCAGACTGGCAGGGCCTGGCCTCCATCCCTGATTTTACCCTGCAGATAGTTGGCCCTGAAGTTGGAATTTTGTTTCTTTAAAGGTCATTTTCATTGTTTGAAAAGAAACAGGTTGTTCTAGCTGCAGACACAGGAGACTTAGAAACTGATTGGCAAATTTGAATGCAGAAAACAGACTGGTTGAAATCCAACTGCTTATGTGATACTGGTTGTTTTTTACCTAACTGTAAATCAACTCATTTATTGAGGATAATTAAGTACTCGGAATTCTTTTGTCTTGCATTAGTTGTTTCAGACATCAGGAACAGAGTGGTTGTTGTTTTTCTACAAAATGTAAACTTGTAATTATGTTAGTAAAACTACTGACAGACTGTCAAGGAAGAATTATGAAATGTGAAACTTTTGTCAGGAAAAAAGGAAAATACAGGTGCTGTTACCTCAGCAGCCTGAATTGTGCCAGCATGTCCTTTGTTTCTATCGTGGGTCTGCTTGGGCAGGATGACAAATACCCACCCAGCCACTCTCTCACTCCCACTCTTCAGCAGGTGGACAGGTGGAAGAAAATAACATGAGGAAGCTCTTGGGTTAACGTAAGGACAGGGAAATCACTTACCCAGTAACATTGTGGGCAAAACAGATTTGACCTGAGGAAAATGAATTTATTGCCAGTTAGACTAGAGCTGAATAATAACAGGGACAAAAACTACAACACCTTACCCTGCCATCTCTCCTTTTTCCAGGCTCAACTTCACTCCTTCAACCCAACTCCTCTGAGCAGCACAGAGGGATTTAGGGGATGGGCATTTTGCTGTTTGTCCATAGCAGCTTCTCTCTGACCTCCTTTCTCTGCACACTTTTCCCAGGCTCCAGTCTGGGCTTTCCATGGGCTGCAGCTTCCTTCAGGTCATATTCTGCTTCACTGAGGCTTTTCCAGATGACTGTGGTTGAAAAAGTGAGAGATAGGGTTGCCTGACTTTAAATCAGGACATTAAAATTACATTAATTGGATTTACCACACAAAAATCCTCAAAACCTTTTATAAGTCAGAAATTAGATGTACAAATCCTTCCGTGCCCTTACAGTACAAATTCTGCCAATAAATCCTAAGTACTCGTTCAAATATAAATCCTTCCTTTACCCTTGGGACAGAAATCCCCAATTTATGAATCAGGATGGTAAAAATCCTGGGGTTCTACCAGCTTTACAAATCCTGGCATAATTTTTAAATGGAAAGTTCTGGTCTTGCTTTTCTGGGTTTTGTGTGACTTTATCCCCAGAAGAACACTGCATAGTTTACATCCACCTCCATTTCTGCAAGGTGCTCGAGTAGGTCCTGGTGTTCTGTTTCAATCTTGGTTATCTGGAAGAAGTGTCTTACTAAATATGGGAGGAAGGAAAGGTTTATTGTCTTTCTCTGGAGACTTTGAAAGGTTACATGGGAGAAGCAATGGAGTGTGGTTTGTCGATGGCCCTTCTTAGCAGTGGTGTGGCTCCCTTTGATTGGTGCACTGAGGTCAGCTTCTCCCAGGGCTCACTGTCCAGGCCACCCTCTTGCTCCTGATCCCGAGATGAGAGGCAGGACTTGTGAAGGTCCTGTGAGGATTGAAGGGGTGGGGAGCTCAGCATCAGCCCTTGGCAGGAGATCAGCCAGGAAAAATCCAGAAACCAGCAGGACAAAAATAATCCTGCAAGGCTGCTCAGAAGGAAAAATCACTTTTGCCAAAACGGTAGTGGAAACTGACGTGTTTTAAAAGGGATTTCTGATACAAGACTAAATTTACTTCTGAACAGAATGGAAAATAACTTTTACCTGTAAGTAGATCTTTTCTTTTCCTCATGTTTATACCTTCCTGCATACTGCGCTCTCCATCTTCTCCACTGTCTTCCTTCCTCCTTGCTCCCCCAGGCAGGTTGTTTATGCCCTGAAAAAGTGAGAAGAAAACATTAATGTGTGAGATAGCTTCAGTCACATGTTCACACTGCACTGAAGTTGCACGGCTGTCCTTCTGCATGGGTCCATCCCACCTGACTGTTTTCCCTTGCACAGTTTGCTCCCTGCAGCCCAGGGCACAGCTGCAGCTCAGGTAACATGGCTGGGGGCACTGGCTCGGCAGTGGCAGCTCTTGCTGTGTTGCTTCATGCTTTGAAAAACCTCAGTAGCTTTCTGGAATAGCTCCAGAGACTTTGCACATGAAACTGTGTTCCCGGAGGCATGGCAGAGGTGGCAGACAGCATTGGTTTTTATTGCAGCCCATCCCTACATGGGAACAGAAGCTTTCAGAGCATTACTCAGGCAATTACTCCATTTAAAAAATCACAGTGGTAAGGTGGGAAAACCGAATACTTCCCTCCAGCAGTGGATGTATTGTCACTACTGAAAAGCTACCTTAAAGATCTCTTAGCTATTTCTTTTTTAAAATGCTAAGAAATTATCGTGTGATATTTTGCATAATTTGCTTGTACAAATGTTGTCATTTTACTCCTTGTACTGTCATTCTACTTCATATAAGCCCTGAAAGAAATATGGACTTGGATGTGATGCACAATAGGGGAGAACTTGATACACCTGAGTCAGAGGATTGAATGTTTGGTAGGTCCATGCCAGCAGCAGTTGCCACCTTGATTTCTGCTCCACAACTTAGTTCTGTGTATTTATCCTGGTCACTCTACTATTATTTAGTACAAAGCCAAGAGTTTAAAACAAACTGACTTCCTTGAGAAACACCTCCTTGAAAAGCCCTTAAAAATACCTTTGATCAGGTGGATAGTCACACTCCCAAACAGCCAGAGGGACAACTTAGAAGAATGTGGTTACAGATAGTCTTCGGTTATCTCAAAATCTGACTTTCTATCACATTTGACCCACTGGTGACACATACAAATTATTTACATGGTTTTAAGGTAGAAGGGGGTTGATTTAGAGAAGACACAAGGAAGAACTTTTTCACAGTGACAGTGGTGGAACACTGGAACAGGTTGCCCAGGGAGGTTGCAGATGCCTCATCCCTGGAAGCATTTAAGGCCAGGTTGAACATGGCTCTGGGTAACCTGAGTTGAAGATGTCCCTGTTCATTGCAGAGGGAAGTGGACTAAATGACCTTTAAAGGTCCCTTCCAACCCAAACTATGCATTATCTGTCAAACACATCTTTGGCCGTTCTCCTGTCGTGCTTATGGAGATACCAGATAGGGATAGGGATAGGCCATATTCGTGCAGACCTGATGCCATAGCCTGAGACTTCCCATAACCAGGAGGATTCCTATTGTGAGCACTCTGGGACAGACTCTGTACTCAGTGAGACCAGCATTTCCATAGTCCGCAAACTTCATGGACAGGCATTGACCCACAGAGAGCCTGGTATGGGTTCAAATTGATTGTCCTGAATATCTGAAGGCCTGTTGTGTTCAGGATGCACTGTCCTTACCATGTGTATGTCACACAGCACATAGGCATATGTTTCTTCCTAGGAACAAGTATTTGTTTTCAAGGTGGTTAATGAGAAGCTTGGGTTGAAAAAGCTGACAAAGCAAAGCTCAAATATGACTGTGTCTAGCCTCATAAGAGTGTGAAGAATATTAGCAGAATGTACTCTTACGGATTTCAGAGGAAACAATGTACTTACCTCCGAGTAGCTTCAGTTTTTATTTTGTTACAGCTGGAATTGCCCCAGGAATGCCTGGTATGCACCTTCTTTACAGCCCATGCTGTTACTTGTCCTGTGGTTGCGCTTGTTGTGAAGCATGCTCTCTCGTTGTCATTTTGAAGGTATTTTATGAACAATGAAAACAAATTAAGAACTTGATGAGAAGAAAGAACAAGAGTTACTCTTATGCTTGTGCCAAACATAGAGTCAGCGCTCAGAAATGGTAAATAAAAACAGTTGAGAGGTCTTTCTTTATGAGAGGGTTTTTTTCTGTTTGCCAGGAATGCAGGGCTTCCATGACAAAGGAAATAGGGAGTAATACAATGTCAGTAATCTTGTGTCCAACTCCAAGATATGTATAATGCATGAATAGTTTTTCCTGACAGGCAATGAATTTCAGAAAAGGTTGGATTTACACCGCATAGATAACATTGAAAGAATTATGTTGCCAATGCCATCGTGGCTTCCACAGCATTTTGTGTTCAAAAGGACTCAATGCTGAGGTAAAGTAACTGTTTCCAATTGCCAAGTCCTGAGCCAAGAGCTTGCCTGGTTCCTGAAGTTAAAGACAAAGCATTAATAATTCCTGCTTTATTTGAAACGCAGGGAAGTTGACACGAAGATTAAAAGAACTGAAGTGTTGAAGGAGGAGGGGAACACATTAGTGGAGATTTTGATCAGGCTTGCTCTACAAAATGTGTTTTATTTTACACCCTCTTGACTTTTCTCCCTGGTTCAAAAGTGCATGTCAATGCCACTAAGATTCCCAGGGGAGCAGGTGATGTCTTCTTGCATTATATTTGCGCCACCATTTCACTCTTGTTTTTTTAAGGTTTCAGCATGCAATAGTGCTTTTAGAAACACATGTGGCTTATCAAAGAACTCAATCTTTGCTACAGCACCAGTTGTGTGAAGGAAGGGACATCACAGAGAATGACAGAGCCTCAGAGCCACGCATGGTCCATAGGATCCATAGGTCCAGGATCTCGGCATAGGAAGGTCTCAGTGTTGTGCTCAAACGGCTCTTCTACAATCTGCCATGAGAATTTCATGGAAGCATTACAATCTCCTTTTTCCTGCCACTTGTACCGTGAATGCCAATTTGCTTCCGTTTTTTTTGCCCCTCCCTCCACTACTTTTCATTGTGTCTGTTTATACAGGAGCAAAGGAAGTGTACTCTCCTGCCCTTCTTATTTGCAGATTTTTTACTGACATTTCACATGAATACAAATGGTCACACCAAAGTACAAAACACTGTGAGGAATGGAATGTGCTACCAGGTTTTTTCCCCTGTTTATTAACAGATACATGATAAGACCTATGCCTTTTCCCTTGGGGAGTGACTCCATTCCCCACAGCTCCCTGCCCCATGACTAAGTGCCATGAAAAAGGAGTATTCTGTATTTATTTGGACTTCAGGAAAGCTGGAGGCCTTTTTTCCCTCGTCTTTACACAAGCAAACAAACCTACAGCGCCATTCTTTGCATTGGATTCCTTCCATTCATCCTCCGTGCAAAATCTAAGGACTGCTGTACAAAAGAGGGGAACGCCAGAAGTTTACAGTAGCTTTTCTCCAGCCATGGATGCTTATGTTTGTACATAGAAGGGTTAGTGTTTCAGTAAGTGTCCTGTTTGCCACAGCTCCTGAGGCTGGAGGAACACTCAATAAACCCAGTCTGTTTTTGAACTGAGATGCCTGGATAAGATTGGAACTTAGTACATTCTGAGGCTGTACTTTTCCACTTATTGCCAGCCTTGCATCAATGCCCTGACCTGTAACTTCTTCAGTTTTGGTTCATATTTAGCCCAGATGCAAATTAAAGGATCATGGAAATTTGCTGGTAACCACAACCTGCCGTATGTTAATTTATGACTTTCAGCCTCTTTGGGTGACAACTCCGTGAAAATAGTGAAGGAATTTCAAGCCTGGAGTCAGACTACATCACTGAAGGGCTCCTCAGAGGTTCTGGAACACATTCTCTATGTGCTAGACGTTTTGAATGCATATGCTGAGGGAAAGGAAAGGATCCTAATGCCTGTCTCAGACCCTGTATATCTGTACAGATGTTTGTGCTCTGACTAGAGGAGGCTTCTGGCTCTGCTTTTCAGTATCTTCACATCAATGCAGCAAAACGCTTGGAAATTATGAAGTTTTATTTGCAGTAAGGAGATAGATGCATGTGTGAATCAGGTAATATGTCCAAGGACCTGAAACCCTGGGTTCATTTTTTCAGGAACTGCTGCAATTTAACCTCTTTGAGCCTCCTCTTCTTTTGTAAAACAGGGTTGTTGTTTACTTACCTTGCAGGACTGATTATATAAAGCTGATTTGCTGTCCTAGACAAGATTTGTTAGGGACACCAGCATCAACTTCCACAATTTAAAAAATGTGATTTCTAGTGTTTTATCTTGCCAACACAAACCTGCTACATAGGAGTAAATGTAGAAAAGAATCAATTTGTCTTTTCAGAAAGTGAAGAGTTAACAGGCACTGGAGGCACAATCCAGCCTGTGACCTCTGGTTTGTCCATCCATGCTGTCCCTTCCAGCATGGTATCTCCATTTTATTTGATTGCTTCAGTCAAACTTACTCAGATTCCATCCCCAGGAGTAAAAACTGGTAGGGTGGAAAAGGACTAAATATCATCTACTTTTCCCTGTTTAGCCCCAGGACAGCAGTAAATCTTTTTTCTCTCACCACTGTAACTTTTAGGCTATGATTTTCTTGGCTGCATTTCTCAGCTTTGCCCTTCTAGCACTTTTTCTTACAGCTCCATATAATAGGGTGCTGCACTCATACTAAAAAAAAACCCTGTTTTCCCTGTAGAAGGTTAACAGGGTGGACACAGGAATTGGTGAGAGGTGTGATCAGGCTTTATCTTCAAAAATTTAGGTCGTACACCTGTATTTGATGAGTTCGGCTTTATAGACAGATAATGTTTCTTTCCCTTTTGTGCTGTTGGAGTTGTCTTTATTTTCTCTTTACCTATTAAATCATGGACACTTTTTGTGGGTTGTTTTTCTGGAAATTGTGGTTAACCAGCAACTATAAATCTTTGTAAATGCTATTGCACTGCTAAATAGGGAAGTTTTTGCCCTTCAGATTTTTACTTTCTGTTTGAGCTATTGTCACTTATCTCCAGTGTTTCAGTATAACATTTTAATGAATGGCCTGTTCCCTCAGCTTGGTTCACAAAAGCTGTTCTACCACTGATTTTGTGTCATGTCAACTTGAGACCAGAATAGGTGAGCTTAACCTCTGAGCACCTGTGTGTTACAGTTTTAAATATGATGTATTCTTTGCTGGTCTGTGCCAGTTTTGATATCTGTGTAGTGAATTGCTTTGTATTTGCTGTCACCAAGCAGAATATTTTGGAAGAAGCAGAAATTTCTACTGCCCTGATTTAGAAGTCATGTTAACATTAGCAAAACAACAACAACAACAACAAAAAAAAGCCAGGCATTCAATGAAAAACTATGTCACCTGCCCTAAAATCACAGTCAAGCGCAGTTAAGGTAAACTTGCTCCAGTTTTGTGTTTTCTTAGTACATCAGGCTGTAATTTGGGACAGTTGAGTGAGTAAGCAGCAAACCTGAATGGTTCCTGCAATTGGAATCCCTGGGGAGGAGATGTAGATAGAGGGCAGCTAAGGCCCAGTCCTGGGGGTTTCCAAGACACATCCTCCTTCCTCATCAGCTAAAAACCTGACTTCTGGCATAGTTGATGGGTACTTGATCATCTGTAAGCATCTTTCTCTCTGAGCATCTGAATCATTGAAGAATATTGGATTTAGGGCTCTAGATCATTTATCTCCTTGTGGTGGTTTGACCTTGGATGGCTGCCTTCCCAGCTGCTTCTCATTCCCCCTCCTAAATACAACAGAAAATAAAATAAGATGGCAAATCCTCTGGGTTGAGATGAGGACAGGAGATGACTTGCCAATTGCCATCATGGGCAAAACAGGATCAATCAGGGGAAAATTTACTCAATTTATTGCTAACTAAATATAGAGTCAAAGTGTGAGAAACAAGATAAAAACTAAGCCCCCTTCCCCTCTCCTCCTCTCCTCCCTCAGGCTTTATCCCAGGTTCAACTTCTCTCCTTCATCCCCAGTGGCTCTCTCTCCTCGCTCTGAGTGACACAGCGGGGTGGGAGTGGGGTAGAGTCAGTCCGTAAGAGTCACTTTTCCTTCCTCCCCATGGATTACCATTCTCCAGTTTGTGCTGGACTGCAGTGTGGGTACCTCCTTGGTGCAGCGCTGTAGGAGTTGGAGATACCATTCCTCCTCTCACTGACCATAGTTTTACATGGAGGAAGTACAGAAGGAATCCTTTGAATTCTGCTGAGGAGAAATTATTCTGAAACCCTCCGAGCGAGGTCCTTGTCTGGCAAGCATTCTGCATTAGTATTTGTCATCTTCCATAGACCTACATTCTGTCAAGCCATCTGGATATCTGAAACAACATTTTTGTCCTCCTGAAAGAAAAGAGGGAAAGAAATGTTTTCCATATTGTGAATATTGTCACACGTTCATGGTGTTGGTTAATTAAAAAGAGGTGAGGCTCTTTAGGAAACTGACAGAGAGATCATCTCTCTCCCCACCTCCTGCTTTCCCTCACCCTAAGATGGTGTGTTCACTGAGGCTGTGCAGAAGCACATTGCAGAATGCCAGTCAAAGGCAGACAAAAGCCCAGTTTGGTGTGGAAATCCAGCACAGCTGTGAGGCTGGAAAAAGCAGAGTGTGTGATCATGACTTCTGTGTTAGAGGTGCATTTAAACTCTCACACTTCAGATCAGACCTAACAGCGTTCTGATAGTCTGAACTGACAGTAGTTGAGCAGGATTTACATTTTGGTTTTGTAGAGTTTAATTCTGTAATGAACTAAATACAGTAAATTAAACAGCTCTCTATGCAATTAGTAAGTGAGGAAAAGGCAGAATTAAAACATGGAGGTTCCTTTGACAAGTAAATAGGAACAAAGGAATGCCATGGTTTAAATTTAAGAACTTTCAGCTAAGGTGCTCATTACTAGTGAAAACCTTTTTCTCTGAGATCTCCTTAACCCTGATTTTGAAGGGAGAAAAATAGGAAAAAGACCTTTGTTAAATTGCTTTGAAATGGAAGGATTTAATTTATCTGTTTCTCTGCATCCCCAAAGTTAATGTTTACAACAGGGTCTCCAGACCACCCATAATCTGGTAATGGGTCTAGCACAACCTTCAGTCTCTAAACAGATGTTTATCTGAAAATTATCCAATTTCCTTGCCCTGGGAGGGTCTGTTCATAATCCCCAAACCCATTAAAGAAATGAGGGTGCTGTAAAAACATTTTGAAATAGATGAAACACCTTCCAAGATAAGTTACTGATAATGGAACGCAAAAGCACAGTGGTACTGAAATGATTCCATGGATACTTCTTGCTACTCTTTTGGAGCGGCAATATTTAAATCTTACTGCAGTGACTGTATTATGTGGCATATATCGACCAGTCATTCCAAAATAAGTAACTTAGATGTCAGAAATACAGACTACTTTTTATTTTACTTTCTTGTATTCACTTAAAAAAATTACAGTTGCTTCTTAAAATTAATGGTGGTTTGTCCTTGATGCAGTCCTGTTAGGAGCTTTGCTGCCTTTGGTGAGCGCTGAAGATGAAGGAGACGAAAATCAAGTGATATCCTGATGTTTGAAATTAAGGTCTTATAAAACTTGAAGGCATGTGTGTTACTTTATCCACATGAGTTCTCTGATCAGAAAACAAGAAGCTGTAAGTCTCTTTCTTTGTAACAGTCTATGTGATAAAGGAGGGGAGAAATATAACGAGGAAAAAAGGATTATTAAATAAGTCCTAAGCAAAACCAAACTACAGAAACATTACAATAATTAAGTAACTAGAAGATCACAAACTTCATTACTCACAAGCTGGCAGGTCATAAGAAAGGCACAAGTGCATTTTTATGACAGGAAATACATCCATTAAATTACACCATTAAGTCATACACACCAGTCATTGTATTCTTCTGCTTTATGGGTTCCGTATTGACTTTACCTTCTCTTCAGGGCTGTAGACAAGAAGTAACTATTAAAGACAGGCAGATAAAAATGCATTTACCTAATTGATAAGTCATGTTTTTTGTTCAGACCCACATGCATAGCTGAAGTATATCATAGTGAAACTGCAAAAAAGCCACTCAGAGTGTAAGCTTCCTATTGCAAAAAGCCTGAAAATCAGAACTGTAAGATGAAACACCTTCATATTCTCTGTCCTGTTTTCTCTAGTTTCTTTGTTATACACAGTAATGTTTTGCTTTCCTCCTTTTTTTAGGTCTTAATTTCTTTTTTAGTGTTCTTTTGGTGCCTTTTTTTTGGTGTTGTGATTGAAATTCCTCATATACAAGAGTGGCTAATTTGCTAATTAGTAAGCTGGCTCAACTGCTGTTCTTGGTCCTCTTGCAGTCTGAGCCTGGATGTGTCTTCATCACGTGGCCAAAATGAAGTGGCTTCCCATTCATTCTATGATGGGATGTGTCTGCTGGGTGATACAGCCACGAGTTTCTGGTGTGTTTTTATACTTCTGCATGCTCTTGTGTCAGGTGTTTGGAATTAAAACATTCTCATCACCCCCACGTTGCTGACCTGTTCCTTAAGTGGACCTGTCCCAAACCTTTAGCCTGGGTGAAATGTTCACTATTCACATAAAGGCTGAGAAGTAGCAAGGCCACTGTTTGAAAAGTGAGGCACAATCCAAAGGGTACTACTGCTCATGAAATTCTGATCTGCAATAGAGAAATCAGTGTGGCTCATTAGCTTCACATCAGGATTAGACCTTTGCTATCATGTAATCTAGGCTGTTGGTTTTTAAAACCCTCTTAATTCTTTACTGTGTCCCAGCTCCATCAGTTTCATCTCCTGTCATGTATCAGACACAGTACATTCTGCTACCTCTGCCAAGTCCAACATGCTGCCACTTGTTTTTCTATTCCTGCTTTCCTCGTTCCCCATAAGTGCTGGAGTGCCTGTGCCACAAATCATTTAAACATATGTTCAGTTCTAAGTGTTGAAGCGTTTTGTTGAGTCAAGACCTTTGCATTCAATTTGGCCTTTGAGTGCAGGTAGCCTTTGAAGTTTGAAAGGCACTAAGAGATCCTCAGCAGCACAGGGAGGACCAACTAATTCCTTTGTTGTCTCTTTGGTTCTTCAGTGTAGTTGCTGTCAAATTCCCTTATATTACTTTCTTTACCTTATTGTACAATCTGCTTTTTTGCTCTGTTCTTTCATTTTACCACTTGTCTTCCCCAGAGTTGGAAAATGTAATTCTACTTCATACCTCAGAAAATTTGCTGTACAGTCCAATTAGTTTGAGTTAGCAGTTCAGGCTGGCTGGCCTGTGATATGCTTCTGATACCCTCAAGAAAGTGATCAAGAATGCCATTCCTATGCCATGAGACCTGTCTGAGAATACTATCTCACCTCCATTTGTCCTGATGGCACAAAAATATCTTTACTGGAGTAAATATTTGCTTAAGGCAAAAGTGTTCCTGTATTTTGTATGGGAACAGCTGATGCATGCAGCTGCTTCAGGAGAAAAAAATAAATTGAAATTTAGAGAAGTTTGGAATGGAGGCTGCTAATTAGATCACTGTCTCAGTCTCTCAGGCAAGAGCTTTCCCAGAGCTTTGGTGACTTAGCGCTGACTCAGAAAGACGTGAGTCCTTTTGATGTCTTTGAGGTGGTTTTTTTTTCATACCTACTGCAGCTTAGCTCTGAATTCAGAACTTTTGCTTGCGTTGCACTCCCAGGTCACTGCAGCCAGGCTCCTACTTTCACGGGCAGCCCATAAATGTGCCAAGCTCAATGTTCACATTTCCCAGGTAGCTCACCCCTGCTGCACCTACGAGAAAGCTGTTCCAGAGCCATATTCTTCTGATCATTGAGAATCTTTTCTTTTGCAAGCTCCCTCTACAAATGTGTTAGTTCTAGTAATGTATCTCTGAATTAACCCTGCATGAGCCATTTTTATATAAAATTGTTAAATAACTATTTGCATCCCTTTTTAAATGATGGTTTTCAAACTGGGGTTGTTTTGAGGAGCTACTGTATGGCAGAGGATACATCCTTGCATGTATCACAGTATTCTAATTCAGTGTATTAGTTAACTTTATATGCTAAAGTACATTTCTTGATTGAAAAGTGTAATTCTTTTCTAGTGGAGTATGTAGTTTTCATATGCCAAGGAACAGAACTAGTCTGTTTTCCTGAGAAAGTATTTTTTCCTACTTGACCATGCTGTTGACTGTCCAGTCTGCTCTTTCCAACAGTGGCACGTGTGTCTGAAGTGACTGTAATGGACTGTGACCCTTGGGGGGAAAAATGGACCCTGTGAGCATTATCTTAATGAAAAACTGTACTAATATGTGGCCTAGTGGTTGTGGGTGCTTTTGCAGGCTTGAATATATGGCAAGCCATATAACAGCATTCAGTCTCTTCCTTCACACTGTTGCAAAACGGTGTCAAGTTTAGATTACTAACAGGTCTTGACATGACAGCAGTACTTAAAGCCTCAAGGGAAACTTCACAAAATGTTATGTTTACAGATCATTCTGTCAAAGTAGCTCAGATTGTCACTACGACTCTGGCTTTGCTGCCAGAGATATTTGCATGGATACGAGCCCTCCTGGCTCGTGGATGCCACTGGTTGCTTCACTGAGCCACAGTGAACGCTGAGCCCTGTTAAAAGAGCACGGACTTACCAGAGCGTGCAGGATGGAAAAGGACACCTGAAGGTTGGCTGCACTCTGGTCTTCCCAGCTGTGTTTAACTACTGTCAAATGTGATAATCACAGCATGGGAAAGCCTTCTGCCAGGCTTCCTTGTGCTTCTGAGAGGAGGGAACGGAGCGTTTCATTTGGAATAGCCAAATGAGTATCAAAGCTGTTACCTGAGGCAAAACTAGAATGGAAGGATAACATTTTAATTGTCTGACAGGCAGTGGATTTAGGCTTTTGTTCAGCAAGGCACACGAAGTCTGTTGGCTTCATTGGGAGTGTGATGTTTAAACCTAAGCATACGCTTGAGTTTGTTCCTGAGGTTCCAAGCAAGGCCCTCAGGGAAGGCACATCTCACCTTCGCTGCATGAGGGAGGAAAAGGCACTGGGCTCTGTGCCTAAAGGATTCAAGCCACTCATTAGCATAAAGGGCAAGGAAAAGTGACACCAAAACTGTGAGGAAGGGACCAAGGCAAGGGAGCCTCTTCTGCACAGCTCTGCAGAAGAAAGCAATGGGCAGCAGGAGGAAGGGACTGGGTCCTCCGTCCACGCTTCCTCGCTGCTCCATGGTGTTTCTCTGTCCCCCCTCTGGACCATGCAGGCAGATGAGCAAGGATTTCATGCACTTGCAAGGGAAATGATTGCTGATTCATCAGTAACTGGCTCTTCTCCAGCCCCCAATCATCTCCTGAGGTGGAAGAGGTCAAACCTAGCTCGTCAGTACTTAATGTAGTGTGTGCACACAGTTTTATCATGCGGTGACTTCTGCATCCTCAGCATATCTGCCTTCAGATAAAGCAGCTTTCATCATTTTGTGGTATCTGTAAGACCCACCCCATATTTTTGTAACTGCAGTTTAGTTTTCATGGTTTTTTTAGTTTTCTGACTCACAGTCCTTTCCACGAGAAACATAAAATGATTCATATACCCAAGCACTTAACTCCTTTTACATTTGTAAATGGCACTTCATGCATGCTTAATGAGGGTATTCCAAACCACTAAAACCATAATTTGCTTATGCTACATAATATGGTTTCAATCCTGCAGACTTATGTAAATACTTTCAAGTTCATTGTAGGTTTTTGCAAATGGTGATTTAGAGCCAGGATGTCTGCTGGCTTAGCCTTGGTGGGTCTTTGTGGTCCACATAAGCTCTGACACAGCACCTGGGAAGAGAGAATGAGAAAGATGGAATTGGTGCTATAAATCTGACAGAAAGAAAATAATGCAGAAGAGGCTCTTTTATTGCTTTCACAGGGGTGAGATTTGAATATTAAAGTACATTAGAAAAAGGAGATGGAAGAAGAAGATGAGAAACATTTTTTTTCTTTCACTCTGCTTCAGAATTTCTAAAATTAAACTCTCAGTGTCTTATTATTTTTATTGGAAGATATGAGGGAAAAATCCTTTTGCTGGATAATTCAAAGCTCAGATAGATTTATTTAGACTCAGAATATACAGTACTAGCTACCACTGCACTTTAAAAATGCTATTGCACTGTTATTCAGGCAATGCACATATTTTATGATTTTCTTTTTAAAATGGAATGAAATAATTTATGATGCTGGGGGTTTAATCTCTTAATTCAGACTTTTTTCTCACAGATCATTCAGGAACCACTCCACATTATTCAATGTCAGAAAAAAATACCGTATCTTTTTCATTTGTCTAGCACATAGAATTCTAAAATCAGTAACATCTTCTAATTTGAGTTGAAATTTAATAAGTCATAAATGCATTTTGGAGGCATAGTTTATGTTCTGAGAATCAGATTTCTGAAAATGCAAAAAGGTATTTTTTTCTGGTTCATAAAGTAGTGTTGTTTGCAGGCAGCTGTTCATTTTCAGATATTTTATTGCTTTGTCTTATTCTATGTTATTTTCACTTTGCTGTTGGGAAAAAGGATTCTTGGTTACAATCTTCCTCTTCTTTGTAGTATCAAATGGCAAAATTCTCTCCTTCATTCTGCCTCAATCTCCAATAATTAAAAAAAAATAAAAGAAAATAAGTTTCTGCCTTAGGCATGATTTATAGCTTATTATGTCAGTGAAAGAGCACAGCTGAAGCAATGCTATTAGGAAAGGACCATGAATTCCAGTTCCTGCAAAGCTCGATGCATGTCATGTGTGTTGAGCTTTGCAGGAACTACAAGGGGCTTGGCTCTTCACCATCAAAGCTGGTTTCTGTTTGCAGATCTTGTCACCAGGAACTGGCACTAGTCCTGACTCTGCTTCAGGAGGTCAGCTCCAGTGCTCCCTTTCTCACCACACTGATGTCCACACAACATTCCATTAAAAGGAGTAGGAGCATTGCTGGTTGTTCCTGAAGGTTCAGGGAGAGCTAAAGCCTCCAATTTTTTAATACCCTTTGGATGCTTTTCCAGTGATGTTGTGGATAAAGATGGTTTGTCCTCCTGGCACTACTGGATTCAGGTGTCTCCTGATCTCTCCCAGGACAGTACTTATTTCAGAGAGAGGCAATTTAGGAAGAAACAGTGTCTTCCTGAAAAGAAGCTGCTCTGGATGATCTGAGATCCCGTTCAGGTTTTAAATAGATTATGAGGGTATATCCCAAAATGCCAGAGGGAGATCTGTGATCCCCCTTCAGGGCAAATGATGCACTCCTGAAAATGGGCTGAATGTGCATTTCAGAGATGACCTTCTCTGTGAGGCTCTTCCATTTCAGTTTACTCAAGAAGGAGTTGTAGTCAGTTTTCTAATATCTGGTCCGTGGTGTTTGCTTGGTGGCTTGTCCCTCTGCACACTGTGGCCTTCTCTCCCATTTGGCTTGGCTGTCTCTGTTGGGAGCTGATGGTGCACTTCTTCGCAATGATTAGGGGCTACATGGCATTTAGGCAGAATCTTTCAATATTAAAAATGTGTTTAAGCAATTTACATAAGTAACTAGATGGGTTTCTAGGCTACTTTTGTCTTCAGAGCTGACCACCAAGAAGATTAAAAATGTTTCTGCTGGGCTCAGCTTTTCCATAACCAGGAAGATCTTCAGTCAGCAACATGAAATTTTATATGAAGCACAGACTGAATGCCAAATTTGGGGTTTTGCCTCCATTAGGAGTATTTTGAGACTGAATGCTTGAACCATGGCCTTCTTTGGGAGCCCCTGAAGCTATCTAGAAAGTCCAGGGACACAGCCTATAAGAACTGCATCTTGGAGTTATATTCAGTGGCATTTTGCTTCTCAAAGGCAACCCTGTTATGGAAAGGATTTAACTGGCAGGGAAATAATAAGTTTTTACTTCAGTTCACTCAGTTGTTGCATTTTAGCCAGAGTTGCATGGTCAGTTGAGTTTGGTATGAGTTAGTGCTGCCACCTGGAACAGGCAGGGTAATTTTTTTCCAGCTTTGTCCTCCTGAGCCACCTGGTCCTGGTCTCTGCTGTGCCAGCACAATGCCCTTCTGTGAAATGTCTGCAGGATGCTTTGGGAATCAGGTCCAGCTCTTAACAGCTGAGGAAAGTCACCCTGATGCCTATTGTTTTTCACCCGGTCCCCCAAATGAAATACATAAAGGAGAGTGCTACTGCTATTTCTGTTGTTGGTTTTATTGTTATTTTTCAGAAACTACAATAAATAGGTATGATTGTCATGTTAAGGGCTGGAGGGTTTTCTGCCATCAGCCATTTCATTC
Organism: Formicarius rufipectus; assembly: GCA_013399695.1. Classification (NCBI taxonomy): domain Eukaryota; kingdom Metazoa; phylum Chordata; class Aves; order Passeriformes; family Formicariidae; genus Formicarius; species Formicarius rufipectus. The sequence goes on along the minus strand of VXAU01002141.1, from coordinate 765,347 downwards.
TCTCTCTCTTTGGTTAAGAAACTAATGAAACAAAGACATTCCAGCTGAAGGAAATGTGGCAGCAGATGATGGTCAGCTTCCAGCTCTGCCAGCACCACAGTGCTGATGGTGGTGGCTGGATGGCACACAAAAGGCTGTCAAGGAAACAGTGTTATGTGGAGAAAATGAAATACAGCAAGGACCAGCCTTCACTGTGCAAAACTTTTCAAGTGAAGTTGATTGAAATGGGTAGAGCAGTGTGAAACAATGAAGACAGACCTCCTGCTTGTTGGCACAGCAATAAAGTGAAGGGAGGGCACAGAAGGTGTCCTGGAGCATGGCAAAGCTCTCCATTCATTTCCATATCTGGATTTAATTCTCTCTTTATCCCACTGCCCTGGAATCTTGAGGAACTGCTCTTTTTGATTACAGCCATGGCAGTTCTTCCTTTTTTCAATTCAATTATTCTGTGCATTACCTCTATCCTACCTTGGTGCTCTTCTGCCTCACAAAGCAAGAGTTAAGGGCCTTATGTTTTGATCCTTTCCTTTTCAAGTGTCTGCACTTGTTTCACTGACCAAAAATTAGCTTTGTGCAGGATGTTCCCTGGCACATCAAAATCACATCACGTATGGCTGTCGTTGGGATTTGTTACAGGCACAAATCAGGCAGAGACATGGCAAGAGGTGTTGAACCATCACTCTTCCTGGCAACTGTGACTCTACAGGCTTGGTTTCAGGCTGGGTAAAAATACCCTCAAGATATATGTGTGGGTAAAACTAGGCAGGTTTGACTGTCAATAGCTCAGAGATTTCAGGATCAGACAGGTAAGATGTCAAGAAGTCACAACAGTAAGTCAGGCTCCTGCAGCCAGAGCCTCCCTGGAGGGGAGGTGCAGGATTCACCCGTGCTGAGCTCATGGAATGTGCAAAGTCAAGCATTTTCAATGCTAGTATCAATAAAATCACTGTCAAAAAGAGCATGTTGAGGATTATTAGAAACATAATGTTCCTGGATTCTCCTAAATGTCTACACTCAGTAACCCACCTCCCAAAAGTGAGCTCTAAGTAGGGCTTATCAACTTTGTGGTCATCGTGGAAGCCCACTGTTTCATCCTGACTCCTCTCATGCTTTCATGCTCAGGGGGCTGGAAGTTGGGCAGTAATTTCAGCCTTTCCCACTGCTGTTCAGTCAGGAAGTATTTTAAATGGCAGGCTCAGCCAGCAATGCAAGACTGCAGGCATAAAAAATAAAAATCCCTATGTCAAAGCAAAGGCTGTGTTAGGTACAGTTGTGCAGTATTATTCTGTTAAGTAAACATCGTGTTGAGCCTTGAATTTGTGAGCACAGCAAAGAACGTTTTGGAAAGTGGAAATTGCATTATGGCTTCTGTTTCCTTTCCAGGGAAGCATGTGAAGCACATTACAGAGCGAGGGAAGGTCATGACTGCAGGGAACAGGATGTCTGAGAGGGAAAGGTGGGGCGAGAGGAGCTGCTGCAAAACAAGGGCAGAGAAGCAGCAGAAAAGCATGAGGGTGAAAAGTAGTAACTGGAGACTTTGCAATACCTTAATCAGAATTCTTTCACATAAAAGGTCAAAAAAAGAATTTCCCCTGCATTACTTATGTATTTCTGGCTTTTTTCTTTTTTTTTTTTTTTTTTTAAAATCTCTCATTTTAATTTAAATAAGCATTATTGGGTTGGATTCTTCAGATTCTGACAATGGTGTGGAATTTTGGAACTGCCAGGCAAATAGACTCAGGGTTTCAAAGCCAGCATCTGCATGTGGGCACATGTTGGTCTGATGAGAATGCTGGACAGGCTGGGACTGATAAAAATGTATTTGTTTAGCTGTGATCAATTAACAACACTGTGTACTAAGTGTTGTGCTTGCTGTATTGCAGTGTGCTCCTCCCAGCTGTATTTCATGCATCATTCCCTCTGTCCATAAAATTATTTCTGGGCCAGGCCTGCACTGAGTCATAAACAAGGTGGAAGCAATGGCATCCCTCCCTCTAACCCCTCTGTCTAGGGGTGCAGGAGGATCTCAGTTTGGAAGGCAGCAAGAGGAAGAGCTCACTTTCTCTGCTCTCCCTTTACTGTGGCAACTCCCATGGCCTTTCCAGGACTGCTTATTTGAAGCACTTTGCAGCACTGCTGGCCAAGCAGCCCCTCTGGCAGCGTGTTGGGCAGAACAGCATATGGTTTGGCATAAAGGAAGTAAGCATAAAATGTCTACATATTTTTCAAGAGGCAAATTGTCTGAAAAGTCTCTCTGACAATAGCCCAAACCGAAACAAGCTGTAATTACATGTCCTTTGGGTTCACAGTTAATATGATATTTCTCTCTGGTTTTGCAAGTGTGCCACAGTTATGCTTCAGTGGCTCCGCAGCCTTTTAACAAGCTGTAGAAGGTACCCTATTGCTCAGGCCATGGCAGCACTGAAAGGCAGCATATCCTTTAACCCTTTGCAAGATGATGTAGCTTAACAATATGGAGCAGTCTCACAGTGGTGACCTGTCCACGTGGAGCTGGGAGAAAGGAGGTCAAGAATTGGGATGATTACCTACTACCTTTTTGTTGTACAGCTGCTACGCAGGGTATTTTGGTGCTTGAGTTAATAGACCTGCAAATATAACAAGGCAGAGAGGGAATGGCACAGAGGAAACTATTTGGAAGTAATTAAACATTAACAACATACCTTAAATACAACCAAGTAGGAGCAAAAGAAGGGATAGTCTGTCCAAGTACAGTCTGTACCAGTTTTGACGTAGGCAGATGGGATTTGTTTATGGAAGCAGACAATCATCACCTTTCCTCCCTGCAGTAAAGAGTGTGTTTTGAAAAGTACTAGTTGGAATTGTGTGTGAATACACCTGGCAAAGTAAAACCTCAAAGGCAAGCCTCGTCCATTTGAGTTGCCACTCTGTAAACTGATCATTTGATTTGAAACAGGAGACAGCAGCTATCTTGACTACTTACTGATTCCCAATTTGAATGACTTTTCAGGCCACTCTACCCTGGTTTCTGTGTTCCAGGGCTGTAAAACTGTGGTGAGAAGGCTGCTGGCTCAGCCTTGGGGTACTTGTCTGATGCAGCCACTGCTCCACCAGCTTTTGCTGTGAGGTTCTCACAGTACCCAAGCTGTAAAGCCAAAATGGTGTGGATAGCAAAGCCAGTCTGTTATAAGATCACTCACTACGTGGTTGTGTCCTTATGAAAGTGAAGGGACAGCTGTGGGGAGGGGCAACCCCCCCAGAACAGGTCTGCCTTCTCTGGTGGAGGCAGGAGGAAATGGCACATGACCCTGCTGCAGTTCTGCTGTCGGTCTAAGTAACCAGGGGTTTGCCAACCAAATTGAATAAATAGCCCAACACTGCCTCCCTCCAAATTGCATCAAGTCTGATCAAGAGTCCAAGGAGTACTTTTTCCCAAACATGAATGGCTGGATCAGGCTATCAAAGATCATTGATTTTTTGTTTGTTTGTTTGTTTTATTTTATCTCAGAGAATGAGTTTTAAAAAATCCCTTATCAGCTTATTTTTGAATGCCTGAAAGGGGAAAAAAGTAAGGGGCATTTATTAATATTAGCTGTCATATTCCAAAGTGTATTGCATGCATTATTGTTAATATTATGTTAGAGATGCAGTGCCAGCAAATCACAGATACAGAGAGTTGGCAAGAACTTAATTGGAAAACTAATAAAGTACTGGAAATTAGGAAAGATGAGATGGAAGAGATCATCTGGGCAAAGAGAAGACTGAGAATGGCATGTCTCTTACTTGCAGTAATATGGTAATGAATATAGTGAAGGCAGAGTGGGAATACTGATGCTCACATGCTTCTCACAATTTGCCATGCTCAATCAAAATGCTTTAAAATTGCTAACGTGAGCAATTACAGGATGAAAAGATCTTTATGCCAATATAAATGCATCTCTGGTGCAGAGTGCTGTCTCTTCTACAGTGTAAGCAATGTAAGCTGGGCTTTGGCAAAACTGGTGGCTCCAGCTCACCTGTGCTAGTTTGAGCTAGTAGAGGACACAAGTCCAGGCACGGTGTCAGAAAATCCAGGGCCATATATACATAAGGCATCCAGAGAAAAACAACCCAAACTCCCACACAACTCCGGCATTACTTCCCAGAAATGAGACTTGGTACTGTGGTAAATAGTGCCATAAAACCTTAGTTTCGAACTGTTTGATAGTCAAGAAAAATGCAGATCTAATATTGTGGATTATTTAGGAAGGACATAGAGAAGGAAACAACAAATGTTACTGTGCAGCTCTGTGGCTCTTAGAAAACAACAAAAGAAGTTGAGAAAAAGTGCACAGAGGGGTGACTGGGGTGATCAAGGCATGAAGAAGTCCCTTCAGGCAGAACAGCTAAGAGATACTGGGCTTCTGGAGGATGGGGGAAAACTTGGCTACCAAAGGATGCTAAAGGTCTGTAAAACGATGGGCTGTGCAGAAGGAAGGGCAAGGTGATAGGTCACTAGCTGAGGGGTGAGACCCTCAGGTGGAACTATTGGGCATATTCAGTTCAGAACAGTGGACAGTTTGTGAGATACACATTGGTTCTGAAGTGGCAGAGAGCAGTTATATTAGATGTTAGGAAGAAATTCTTTGCTCAGAGGGTGGTGAAGCACTGGCACAGTTGCCCACAGAAGCTGTAGATCTCCTGTACCTGAAAGTGTTCAAGATCAGGTTGGACAAGGCTTGGAGCAACCTGGTCTAATGAAAACATCCCTGCCCACAGCAGAGAGTTTGGAGTGAGATGATTTTTAATGTTACTTCCAAGCCTAACCATGCCATAATTCCATTATGATTAGGCTGGAGAACTCTTTGCCATGTGAGGCTGTGTCTGATAAAACTTACATGGATATTAGAATGAGGCTGGGCAGGTTTGAAGAGAAGAAATGTACTGAGTGATATAGATAGAAATGAAACCAACCTGTCTGTGTCAGAAGTTGCTGCAGAGGCATCTCTTTGGAGAAGGCCAGCAGAGATGTTTTCTCCCTTTTTTTAAGCTCCACGCCATACCACATGTGAAGTTAAGGCAGAACCCAAGGAGCAGAAAGAGTGGCCAGTGGAGTACAAAATCCCTACTGTACAACAGGGCAGGCTATGTTCACCTGGCTCCCAAATTTAAGCAATGCATTCAAGAATTAATTCCTGTTCAGCAATCATCCTTCCTTCAGGAAACACTAACCTGTTGAGCCATAAAATTTTTAGGCCTCCAAGATCTGCTGTCCCCCAGTGGAGATGACTGCAGATGTGTCTTGACCAAGTCCGAAATCCACTTTGCTTGTCTAACTTCCAAAGGAGGGGGAAGGGGCACTAAATGAACTTAATTCCCCCAACTTAAGACCTGAAGGAGCAGGATTGTTCTTCAGTCTCTCTCCTCTCCTGCAGTCATCTCAGCCCTTGCCATTGCAGGCTGGAGCAACCTCTGGTGATGCCTTTGCCACTTGAGTAAAACACCCAAGTTACTTGTTCCCCTGAGGGATGAGTTTCCTGTACCCAGGCACCTCAGCCATGCAGGTCCAAGAGCAGTGAAAGCCCTACCTGGCTCCAGCAGTGCCAGGGCCTGAGTGCCACCTTGCACAGGGTTCTGCTGGGTCAGAAATGTTAAGCTGGGAATGAGATTTAGATCCCTCCCAATGGAATGTTACTAAAAACAGGTAGAAAGCTTCTCTTTAAATATCTGATTATTTCAACAGTGTCTCTTGACATTCACACAGCTTTAAAATTAGTCTTGTCCCTCTCCATCTTTACTTTTCCATGCAGTGTTTTTCTGTGACAGTCCTCTTCATTGACTTTGCTTCTTTGAAGGACTTCGCATAATGTTTTCCTTCAGATTGTTCAATTTCAAAGTTTTCCTTTTTTTCCCCAAACTTCCAGTTCTCTATGACTCTGTTGTGTGGTTTCTAGGTCTTCTTTTGCTTTACAGTGTCCTTTTTCTCTTAGGCACTTTCCCTTGAACAGCTCTACAGTGGCAATAGCACAAAAACCCACTGTTCCCTCTGTGTCTCTATAGAGAAGTTTAAAATATCAGTAAGAGAGAGATAAAGCAAACAGGTTTAATATAAAATAAGGGATATTTACTTATAGGATATTTATTTTCAAAATTTCCATAACAGGGCAAAGAGAAACCTCACCATTTCATAATAAATACACACTTATTTTTCTTCATACATTCTAGTCATACCATTGGCTTTCCAGAAAAAGAACAACATCTATTTTCTTGCTGTGTGCCCAGAACAGCTCCTGCACGACCATTGTCCTGCCGGGATTTGGTGCTGAGAAGGTGCAACCTGATGTGTAGAGTCAGAGTGCTCCTGGTTTCACTGGTTTCATTGTGAGGGGCTGCAGGTCTCTGAATCAGGGTGGCTTTATGTTCTGAATCCCTTTCAGAGTGACATAGCTTTATATGTATTCTCTGATATACATTTGGGAAGTACATCTCCCTCAGTCCTCTCAGCTTGAGTTTTCAACTCAAACACTGGATCCCTGGAACAGTTTCATGTGTGTGGCACTGGGTCTGATCCGAAGCCCACCAGGACCATGACCACCTTTATCCTGGTGCTCAGTCAGACTATAACTGGATTTTAAAAGTGACCTACATCTTTTGCTGTCTCTCAGGCTCTCTGCGTAACCATCCATAGGTGGTCTAAATTTACCACTGCAGTGTGAAAACCTGAATCCATAAGCAGCAGTGGGTCTGCCTATTTAAACTGCTTTTTGTCCTGATTTCAGAACTGCAAGCAAAACTTGCACTTACCAGTTTTGTCAGCAAAGCTCAGCTGGTGAATATTTCTTTGGTGACCATTTTTGTTTCTGGTTCATGGCTACACCAGCAGGAGCTATGGTGGGGACTAGCAAAAGAATGCCTCAGAATTCTTTATTTTACTTACTGACCTGGGTTTGCTAGCCTGACAGAAGTGGGTTTTGCTTTCCAGTGTCGTTCTGTTCATGCTGAGAGGCCTTTTCTAACAGTGGACTTCACTTTTTGAATTTCAGACGCAGGCAGATGCAGAGGGGCTTTCCACAGCTGTCTTGCCCATGCAGAGTGCAACCCATCTCTCAGGGCAGATAGGCATATGGCATCTTGGTGACCACTTCTGGAGCAAACAGGATACCTTTGCCTTTGGAGACAGCTCAGGCAAACTGTTTAGAACTGTATAAAATGGGATTTATTACTCCAAGGATTTTAATCTAGCACTGGAAAGGTAACATGTGCTGGTGTTACCCACTTTGTGAGTTTTTATGATGGAGATTGAGGTTTTCTCAGGGTGCAGCTTACTGGAAGTGCAAGAAGCTGTTGTGGTTTCTGGGAGTAGAGCAGATCTTCCAGGTAGAGTGTACCAGGGAGCTGGGCAGCAGTGGACCCCGAGCAAAGCAGAAGTACAGCACCAGACAGGAGGCCCGTGGTGAGCAGTGACTGGTTCTGGTGATGGGAATCCACCTGGGAGAGGGATTATTTCAGTGTGAGTTCCCTGGTACTCTGGGATGCAGAGCTCACAGTGATTTGTCCACTAAGGGGATAAAGCAAGAGCAGTAGTGCATCACTGTTGTTTGTAATGCTGTGATTTTTATAATTATGTTACTATTAGAAAACCTTCTGGAATGGAGAGAGTATTGTGTTGAGGTGTCTCCTGAATCAAACTGCTGTCTCATATGGCAGTTTCTCTCAGGGTAGTGATAATGTTCCCAGAGAGAGCAGGATAGGAAAACTGGGAGTTTCTTGGTCACACTTTTCCAAGAGCCTGAGGCTTCCTTTTTGTTAGATGCAAACTACTGTGGATGTGATCCTTAGTTACTCATGGTGGTTAATACCAAAGCACTTGATCACATCAGTGTTTTGAGCTACTGGTTTTACAGGCAGGTGCTTGCTGTCATGAGTTAGGCTTTTGTAAAGTCGGTCTTTATATGTTCTGCAAAATATTAACAGGTTTGGTCTCCCTGCACACTTCATTCATTGCTGCATAACAGCAGAGAACAATTTACCTCCCTGGCAATGTATTTTAGTAAGACAGCAAGTGGTCTGTGTTTACTTACGCTGTACAATTCAGTGATTGTACTGCAAATCTTGGCCAAGTTCCTCAGTAGCTGGGGCCTAAAAACAAGCTCTTATATTGATCCTTAGGTTCCTAAATAAATGGTCTTGTTTTTAGATATTGGGTCCATCCTGACTCTTGATGAGTGTTTGGAAGCCAGCAGGCTATCAGCATTTTGAAACTGGGCCTGCTATTTGTTCCCATGCTTGTGTGGGGAAGCTAAACTTTTTAATACTTTTAGTATTGCAGGGCCTATTTTATTTTCTAGATTGCACTAATTCCTAGTGGGGTTTATTGATTAAAGTATCCAGTGTAAAGGTTGCCAGCAAGGTTTCTCTTTGAAGGCTTTGCTGGGATATGAAGAGATGCACAGAGTAAGAATATTTCTGGCAAGTCACTGAGCTTTTTTCATAAAAGGGTAGGCTATAAATACCATCTTTCATGTAACATATGCTTCACTGCCTGTGGCTGACAACAAACCTGAGTGAAGTAGAGTTCATCAGAAAGGCTAATTTTGCCCCCAGTATTATTTGGAGCTCTTCAGTGCCTCATGGTGAGGTTTTTCTTCAATGTGTCAGTGCAATAAGGCTTTCTTCGCTTTCTCTATATTATAATTTCAAGGAAAGTCTGATTCATTACTTCAGGGCCTGAGCTAAATTTCCTCTGGACCATTTTAAAAAAATCATTCAAGCCTCAAATACTTGTGCTGGCTGGAGCAGCAGATGTGTGAAAGAGTGGCGTTCACTCTGCTTCGTGCCATTCATCCTTGAGAAGAGGAGGCTATCCTTAATCTGTGGGCTCAGAAACACAGCAGAAGGACTTTTTGACCCAAGATGAAACAATGACAGTGTTCCTGTGGAAGCATAGCATGCACATGGATGCTTCTGGAATACATTACTGGGGATAACTTGCACTTTCTTTTCAAAAGAAAATCATAGGAGTGCCTTTGGGGAAAAAAAAGGTCTTGTGTTATGAGGGAAAGGGAAAGGAATTATTCTTGATAGCATTTAAAAGTAGTTAAATTCAAATGGCCCTGAACGGGAGGATTTAATATATGGTAAATCAGCAGAGTGAGCTGGCACAATTGCAAAAGCAAATTTGAAAGAGTTTCTCATTTTGGTCTCATAGATTTCTTTCTATTCACATGCCCTGATAGATCAATATTTACACCATTTTCAGTTATCAATATGCATTTTTTTCTTAAGTAGGGGCTGTTCCTGAGAAAAGAATTTTGTTTTGTAAATGTTATTTGGCTGAGATTGACTGCGTGTTTCCATTTCCCTTGCAGAGGCACTGCAATAGCTGGAATTGTTTTTGGCATAGTGTTTATAATGGGGGTGATAGCTGGGATTGCCATCTGTATCTGCATGTGCATGAAGAGCAACCGTGGGACTCGAGTAGGGGTCATCCGGACCACGCACATCAACACCATCAGCGCATACCCAGGTAAGGGGACAACGTGACAGCCCTGCAGGAGTGCCTGTGGTCATGGCAGAAGTGTTATCTTTGGGTACTTACCGCTCCAGGGTGGATGCGGGATGTGACTACAACAGGAGACTCCTTTCAGTCCAGAGGGGAGCAGCACAACTTCCTGCTGAGAAGCACGGGACAGCTCAGTGTGCAGTGTCTGTCAGTGCATCACTCTGCCCCAGGCTCATTTATTCAGCTGCTCATTGGGCTGGTGAGGGCTGGCCAGGTGCCACACTCACACAGCTGTGCAACTTGCAGTGCCTGCAGGAGCGTGTCGGGTCCTCGCTCAGGGCAGTGCTGCATTGTGCAGGACAGACCTTCTCCCTGTGCCAGAGGCTCTCTGGCAACAGAACAGTTGTTCTTCTTTTGTATTCTGGTTCTTGTATTGGTTCTTGTTCATGTGCAGCCAACTCCTTTCCATTGTCCAATATAGCAGGGGCCCAGCACACCACAGAGAGGGGAAAACTTGGACAGTAGGGTCTGTGGATCATAGTGCAAAGGCTTTGAGTTGTGAAGTCTAATGCAACCTGAGCTGGATCTTACATGGCCAGAGCTCATGAGCCCTTCTGGGTGCTACAACTTCCCACGTGACTTCTACAAAGACCCATGGGTATCTCTGCAGGGTGCAGGGCTCTGGGGCACCGCAGAGGACAGTAGGGACCCCTCATTGGTCTGGTGCAGTGTAGTTGTGTCTAGTGAGTGTGAGCTGATACATGAGGCTGCATCTGAGCCAGCTCTGTTGCAGAGCCACCCACTGCACCACATTTGTCAACTCACACCAGTCTAGGACTGGGGAACAGGAGCACCAAAGGAAGTGGCACCAAGCCAGGTGGGGTCTGCAAGACTTACTTTTCTGGACTCCCACCTACCATATGAAAGTGACTGCATTGCTGAAGAGCAAAGCAGACCCTGGAAGCAGCATAATGGTGTTTATGCAATTCAGTGATGCTGTTAATTATAAATCCAGGAGTGATTGCCTTGGGATAACTCTCAGAGTTCACAGTAATAAAATGGAAGAGTGTTTCATGCATGAAGTCTTCTCATCCCACTCTTAGAGATCCCCTGCCTTTATATTCCCTCCTGTTGCAAAGGTTACAGCAAACCCCAGGTGCATTATGTATACTTACAGGCAAGCTATGCCGTATTTATTATGTATTCCTTTATCACACCAGCCTTAGAGTCTGTTTTCTTCCTCACACTCTTACTTTCCAGTTAAACTGAAAGCATCTTTAATAATCCTTATAATTGCAACATTGTTTTACATAGAGAAATGAGCAATGAAAGAAAACAGCGATATTCTCAACCATGAATTGCTGAAGAGCTACTTCAGAATCTAATAGACACCGAAAGCTGTAAAAACAAGAGCAAAATGAAAACTCCAGGGCTGTAGCTTTTCCTCCCCAAGTCTGCTCCTGCAATGAGTCACCCTTATCTCTCCACCTCCAGGCTATTTGACTCCACATGCTCTCAGTTCCTGGTGCAAACATTAGTTCAAGCAGTTCTTCCTCTCAGCAGCAATGGCAGATTTTGGAGGATGGGGAAATGGTTTCTGTGTTCCCTGCTGTCATGAAGACTTCTGGAGTAATGACCGACCTGGCTTTGGCCAACTCTTGTTGGCCGACCTTGTTTGCCCAACAAGGGCTTGTGACCAACTCTCCGTCTGGTTTGGACAGGAATGGCTTCAGCCACGCTAACAGCGCAGTTTTCTGAAGGCAGGGTGTGCTTTCCATGGAACAGTGGGATTTGAGTCTCTCCCCCCATCACAAACATCCTAGGTTTCTGTTTGCTCTCTATTCAAGTGCTATTTCACTGCCAATCTGCCTGAGACATCTAGGGAGGGGACAGGACAGCATCTGTGGTGACATCAATGGAGACTGAGCAGACTCAGGACCTTAAATGTGACATAGTCACATGAGCAGACTCTGGACCTTAAAATTTTAGACACTTGCTCTAATAGGATGTTGATACAGAGCCTTCAGTTCCTTCCGTGCCATCATCCGGCAGCATTTACTGTCTTGTTAGTCCCTGAAGAGATCCTTCTTCTCTAAGGTTAATAGAAGTAGTTGAGAAAATATTTTCAGCTGCTTGTAAATATTTTTGTTGTTTCCTAAATGCCTGACCTAATTTACAAATACTGGGCTCTCCTCAGATATCTCTATGAGTGTGAATCAGGGAAAAGTTTTGTTCTTCCTCAGCACAAGCCGTAGTGGGATGTCTGGGAGGTGTGATGCTGCTGCACTTGCCGTGATTTGGAATGTCACACATCTCCTGAGGATTCAAGAGGGTGTTTGAGAGGTCTGTGGAAATCGAGAGCCCTGTCTTTCCTGTTATTTTGGGACAACATAAATCGATGTTGCTGCTGAAGGAGGTGGAAGGGAATGGATCTGATAAGCACCCAGCCTTCCTCCCCTGAAGAAGTTTAGCTCTGCCACATTTCCTGGGTGTCATATGCTACACAGCCACTCAAACACTGTGACCAGCACAATGTGCTGGTGGGCACATGGCTGAGGAGTGAAGGGGCAATGAGCAAAGACTCGCCTTGATGTAAAGTGACTGTATAAGGGCAGCCTGAAAAATAACTTGAGTGCATTGCCAGGAGATTTTGTATCAGTTGGATGGAAGTCTGGATGTCAACAAGGAAATACTTGAGGGCTGCATCTGAAAAACAGATTTTTAACTGTGTCTTCTCTTTTATCCCATTTCAGTGGCTCCACCACCATACAGCTATGAATTTGAAATGGAGTACCCAGCTGACCTACCTCCACCTTATACTCCAACCCCACCGACTTCGATACAGTATCCCCCACCCCCTCCATACCCTGGATATTCAGGGAAGTAATTATATGGCTTCACCTGGATCCTGAGTGCCTGTTGCAACAGCCAGTACTGTTGCGACAATGCTATAATCTCAGGGACACACAGGATGGCCAGGCATTGAAATAACCTGGAAAGGTTGCCATGGCTCAGGATGAAGAAAAATCATATCCACTGTGGACCGTCATGTTTCATGACTAAACGATGTTTGACCAAAGAAACAGTTCCTGTAAATTAGTGCCTGATGAGCAGTGCTCAGCATCAGTCTCAGCTCAGCTGCAGCACATGGAAGTGGGGCTCTTCCCATCTAGGAACATGCATGTGGTGCAAATGGTTCAACAAGCTGTTTCCAAAGCACAAGAGGCAGCTTTTGGGGTTTACTCTGGGGGAAAACTCCAGCTCTTGTATTGAAGTAACCACTATGCCTGCCTTGAAATAAGGGGAATAAGGAAGAACAAGGAACACTGAAGCTGTTTTCATTTTCCACTTCCAGCTGATAATACCCGATGATCACTGTGCATATTAGTCTGAGAAACATGTTACAAAGAGAAGTGCTGTTGCAGTTATGCAGTAACTAAAATATTGTGAGTATTATTTTTGGCCAGGTGCAGGTTGTTTAAAGTGCCTGTTTTTAAACAGTTTCAGACTAGTTTGTGAAATGTTAACATGAAGAGCATTTTTGTACGTGAAATACGCTAATTTATAGGTGATTTACTTTTGCCTGGACTTTATGTATTGGAAATATGCTACAATGCCCTTTTTTATCAGCAAATGATATTTGGATTTTATTGTAAAAATACTGAATTAGCAAACCTCACAAGTGGTAAAAGAAATGTGAAACAAATAGTAAAACAGATTTGTCTTCAGTTGGATTGAGTAGAGGGTATTTTTTTTTTAATCATATTGTTTACCAGCAGTCAGGGTATTCAGCCTTCATCAAAGAGATTAACGTAGAGACTGTAAGGATCAGATTACATTGGAATGTTGTCTTGTGCATTTTAAAACTCTTGGTCACCATGTAATACTTTTTGCATTCGTTGTGCATATTGTACAAAATTACTTATTCTCGACTATATGCAGTCCAAACCTTTATGATTTAGAGTGTTCCATGTACTTAGGAGGCTAACTGTAATTCAGCAGCAGCTGTTTGACTTCAGAATAGAATATTCCACTGCCTAAAGCATCATTCTTCAGTGGTAAAACTATTATTTTTCTCAGATTTATATGCAAACCACAAAGACAGTGGTTTTCTTCAGCGGTTTAAAAGTGCTGAATGCCCTTAGTTTGAATTGGGTGTCTGGGCAGTTTGACAATGCTACAGCCAGAAATATGGCACCTAGTTCAGTTCAGGACAACTGTGGCATCAGGTCCATCTCAGAGGGAGAGACTGCAGCTGACTCCCAGAAATCAGAATGCATTTAAATGTTTTCCAATGTATTCCTCACCTTATTTTCAGGTGTATCTGTGTAGTAATGAATAAAAAAAGCAGCTTGCAAAAGGTGGTATTGTATCCCAGTGAAGTCAACTGAAGTCAACTACATCTCATCACCTTCCAAGTCTGATAGTTTTGGTATTCAGTCTCCATTCAGGGAAGAATTCAAGCAACATTTAACTTTTAACATTTAACATTTAACTTTGAGCATCAAGTCAGAGACATTCTTGAAACCAGACCTTATTGACTGCTCTTGCTCAGATTTTGCAGTTGTATTTGTCCTTTCCAGGTTAACTGAACTTACCCCTTGAAACCCCTCTTAAAAACATAAATGGCTCAGTCCTCACCAGTTCCAGAGATCGTGTTGTGGCTTTTGGGTCATCAGCCCATTAGCTACCAGGGCATTTGTGATCCAGTCAGGGGAAAACTGAGCTGCGTCCCAGGTTTTTGCTGCTAGTTCCTTGGAGTCTTCTCCAAGGGAGAAGAGTTAAATTCTCATTTCTGTTTTGCTGTTCAGAAGTGACAAGTCCTGAACTGGCTTATCCTTACAATTACTTCTGCTCTGGGCTGTGTCCTGTGGCATTTAAGCTGTTGCCCTGACCTCTCATGAGGTCCCAGTTGAAATCCTCCCATGAAAGGCAGACTTCTGAGTATGGTGTTTTGGCAGTCCCAACTCAAAACGATCTGCTGGGCTATTGATGTGCCTGCCAACATGATGACCAGCATGAAGAACGCAATAAACATAGTTTTCCCTGCAGAAAACCCAGTTCCTACTTCATCACTCTATAATAGTACTTCAGCATTTTCTAGTTGATCACATTGGATGATGTTTTGGTGCCAGAAAGTTACCTGTAGATAATGAATATTGTCATTTTCTCATTCCTGTATTTTATTTCTTTGTGCTGAACATGGAGACACACAAATCAATGGGCAGTTTGTATTTGTTGAATCCAGTCTTCTGAAAAATACAGAGAAAGAAAACTATCCTATAGATCGTAAATCTTCCCTGAAAGAATTTCTCCAGTCGTGACATTTGTCAGAACAAGTTATGAAACAGATTTCTTACATAAAAAGGAATTTCTGGAAAATGACTGAAAGTCTTTAAATCGCAGAGTCCGTTGTTTTTCAGCTTTGCAATTACATGTTACCTCTGATGATGTTGCATAAAGGCCATAGTGACCAAAGTATCTACAATGTTTACATGACTTATTCCAGGGGAAAAGATGGAAATGGAAAGTTGATCATTTTGTACTGATTGAGAGCTATTTGTTTGCTATGAAAACAGCAGTGAGAATGTTGATTTTTATGTGTTAATTAATTCTCTGCAGATCCACATATACTGGGACATGCCAGGCACTGATTTTAATCTCAAAGGGCACCAAATGTCTTGTCCTTGCTAAAGGCATAAAACATAGGTGTTGTCCTTTCAGCAAACCAGGTAGAACTAGTACAGAGCAGCCTTATTCCAGAAAGAGGTCATGATTGCACTGAAAATAAATCTGAGAGAAACAGACAGGAGGAAGGAATCTGAGAGATTTACTAAATTAAAAGAATAGAAAAAAAGAAGTTGCTGTGAAACAAATGGAAGCATTTGTCTATAATGAAGTTATATTAGTTGAGTTTAGTTGAAAAAATTGACATGTTCCAGTACCTAAAGGGGGCTACAAGAAGGCTGGAGTGGGACTTCACAAAAGCTTGTAGGGGACAAGCAGGAATGGTTTCAGGGGGTAGAGTTAGATTAGATATTAGGAAGACATTCCTTACTGTGAGGGTGGTGAGACACTGGCACAGATTGCCCAGACAAGTTGTGGATACCCCATCCCTGGAAGTGTTCAAGGCCAGGTTGGATGGGGCTTGGAGCAACCTGGTCTAGTGGGAGGTGTCGCTGCCAATGGCAGAGAGATGGAACAAGATGATCTCTGAGGTCCCTTCCAACCCAGACCACTCCATGGTGCTATGTTTCTTTGTGTGGAAACGTGTAATTTGTTCAACACCTCTGTATTCGAAATTTCTGCAGCACAAATATTGCCAGACAGTGGTCATTTATTCTGTTTAACATAAATTGCTTGCAGGTAAGTGTGGTAGTACAAACAGTTTTTACTTAGTCACACTTTTTTCATCTCATTGCCCTGTATCATATTCTAAAGAAAGAAAGAAAAAACCCCACAAACCTGAAAATATAATCTATGGCCAAAGGATCTTCTGATTTTGTCACTTGGCAGCAGATATTATCACTAATTGGTTGGTAAATGTGGAGTTGCCCTGGGTGTTCATGGACTTAAACCAAATGCTGCTAATCTTACAGTCTCAGGTAGTTCTGCCTTTGGTTCATGATTTCTAGGCTGTACTGGGGAAGCAGAGAGGGAAGGTGTCCATGTGAGGAGTGCAGGGCCTGGTCCCATGAGCCTTTCTCCTGGGTTTCCTAGTTTAGCACATTAGATGGCTGCCCGCTTGCATGATTGCTGTCAGGGATTGGAAGCAGCAGGAATTGCAGGTGCTTACAAGGGCACATATGCTGGCATATGCTCTGCTGCCAGTCCTGGTTTGTGGGAAATAAAATCTGTCTGATGTCTTACTTAGTCATGTATTGAGGATATTTCAAGCCATGATTCATTTCACAAACATGATTTAATCTGGCACTTCTTTAACTTCCCCCCCTCCCCAGAAAGAGCTACTTTGAAACCAGTTCTCTCTCTGACAGCCTGCTGTTTCTAGGGTATATACCAAACAGCAGGAGATATCTCTTTAAGAGCTAATGACCCATTTGGGAGACTTCACAAATTAGGTAATAATCAGTTAGAGGAGTTAGAAGGCCAAGGCAAAGCCAGGGGAAGCTAATGCAGTGGGCTGCCATTACCTAAATTACATACTTGAATGAAAGGATCATTAATGTTACTATAAGCTGGTTTTAATTAATGAAAAATGTAATGGTTTGCTTTCTCAATGTTGGTAACTTTGAAAGATGCAGTTTTACCAGTGTGCTAGACCGGACTTTCGACAGTGCCACAATGAAAAGATTAGTTTGCTCCATAGAGCACCTGGATCAATATTACCAGTGTTCCTGGTGTAGCAGAAATAGAGTCTTTCGATTTAAAGCAAATGTTCTCAAGACCCTTTATGAAATCATGGTGATATTTTTTTTATCTAATAGGATAGTTCATAAAGCACTGATGACTGTCTATTCGAATAGTAAGTGTTTGGCGCTTCTGTATTCACTTTCATACTGGAAGCTCTCCAAATGCTTTAGTAACTAGAAAAATAATTATTTTAGTCACTGTGGAATAACTCCAATAGGTATTTAGCAGCACACAGTAATAGTGTCTTAACACCCTGAGGCAGAAATTGCATAAAAGAATTAAGGGAAGTTAAATATGTTTCTTGCGTTTCACTAAAACATCAACATTTGGACAAAGCACCTTGAAAAACTAATGACCAGGTCCTTGTATCAAGTGACTTCTGTGATTACTTTCCAATGGGTGTACCCAATTTTTATATTGCTGCAATGTCTGAGGTCCAGAAAGCAGAGCTGTCCTAGCCTCGGTTGTGATTCACCCATTGTAACACCCCCCTTCCACTCTGCTGTGATTTTGGTGTAGAGCCAGAATGGATGAACAAGCAGAGGACTGAAAAAAGGAGAAGTGATTGTCCCTTGCTTCAGAGAGGGAAAGAGAGATGGGGAAAGACAAAATGGCCAAGACTTTTTCTGTTCTTCAGAAGACAGCTCGGTGTCCCTGTATGAAGGGACCAGTGAGGAGGGAGCCGCCACACAGTCAGGAGAACAGCCAAGAGAAGCATCTGGGATGAAGCATCTAGCTCAGGCATCATGGAATTTAGGGTTCTCAAGGTAGTAACTAGTTTTCCAGTTTGCTGTGAAGATTAGATGGTCAGTATTTACACAACTTTGGAAATTAAAGTGTTAATAATTTTTGTTATGCAATGCACCATTAATATTTGCATCCCTAGGGGAGAGTAGGAAAGGGCAGACTTGGAATGCCATTTCTACCCAGTGACGACTAAGAGTAGATTAAAGCCAACAGAAACAAAAGGAAAGCCAAAGACTTAGGTGTTTCTGAAGAAAGTGCTTTTGTTTTTTTTTTTTTGTCAGCCTAGCATATGGACCTGGTTCCTTCATGGAGACAAGCTGGCCTGCTGCCAGCAAAGGCAGCTGATTTTAGACATCTGAAGCCTGCAGGAGGGAGGCTGTATGGGAGCTGTATAACGCTGGTTTTCCCCCTGCCTGCAACTTCACCTGACCCCTCTGCTCACCCGCAGGAAGCAGGCCTGGTGAGAGACTTCAAGGCAGCCCTCCTCTCTGGCATTCGTGCCAATCTGGCCATGTTAGCTCATAGCCTTCCAACATGTCACTGACACATTCGTTTTCAGCAACATGGGCAAAACCATGTTTTCATGGCCAGTAAGCAATCCCCAGCTTTCTCTCAGTAGATCCCACATTGTACTGGTGGGAAGTCCTCCATTAGGGGAACTAATCTGGGGACTGGTACCACCTTTCCCCAGTTTATCCAAATTGTCCCATCTTTGTTATATGACAACATAGTTACCGGTGGCTCATCTCACTGTCCTTATTTCACATGCTCCCTCCAGATCCCTCAGGGCTGTGTCCTTATTTCATTGCTGCTTGCCTAAGAGCTTTTCCAAGCAGACCCCTGCCCCCTGCATTATGGCCATGTGGAGGCTTGGCTCTGCAAATCACCCATACCCTGGTGTTAAGCATCACCTTCTCTGCAGGGGAGGAAGGCCAGCTGTTCAGCATCTACCCTGAGATCACCCTCAGCCCAGGCTTTGCTTGTGATGAAACAATGCTTTCAGTTTCCAAAAATCCAAATGTAGTCAGTAAGTTTAGAAATAAGAAAAAAGTGAAGCCCACATCTGCTTTCTGGTTTAGCTCAGGTCTGAGAGATGTCTTTTGCCCTATCTATTACCACCTATCCAGTTGAGAGCACATTTCCAATGTTTTGAATATTGCTGTTTTCCTTTGCTGTAGAGCATCTTTAACAGGAGGAGAGGGTGTGTTACAGGCATCTGTGCAATTGCAAAGCCCAAACATTTCCTGGGGATGCCTTGTAATTTAAGTACCTGTAGCTCCCTCCTATGCATCTGGACGTTTATGAACAATTGCTCAACTGTGAATTTGGTTTTACCCCTTTGGTTAATGTATAATACCCTTTCTGGCTTTATTTTTAGATATTTGATGTCCTTTGGTCTTACACAGGTGGTGAGTTGCTTGTGACAGGGTTGTGGTTAAATGAAATGGTAATCTGAGAATTTAGCAAACCTATACAGTGAGACTCAAATTCCTTCATTATACCCTGAAACTTGAGCAATAAATTGATAACTACAGATTCTATGGATTGTTCAGCAGGATATGCAGAACATATATGTGCATTAAATCTGTATACTTGTGACTGGCCCATGTTTGAGGCTGAGCATCCTAGCAGGGAGTTGTTTTGTTACGGTAATAGGTTTGGGGAGGTTGAGAACTTGCCTAGACATAAAGTGATGCCATGTACCTGCCGTTTATTGACAGCAAAGGGACAAGGTTGCTTCTGTACCCACTACCTCACATAACAAGAATTATGGAATCACCTCA
This sequence comes from Formicarius rufipectus, assembly GCA_013399695.1. NCBI lineage: Eukaryota > Metazoa > Chordata > Aves > Passeriformes > Formicariidae > Formicarius > Formicarius rufipectus. The sequence continues at coordinate 745,985 of VXAU01002141.1, read as the reverse complement.
GGCTGCCGTTGTCAATTATCATCATCATTATTCTGTGTTTAAAAAACAAGACAGAGTTCTTGCAGGCATTCATCCAAAAAGTGCTGTGGTAATGCAGTCCCCACAACTGAGCCTTAACTGAGACCTTACAAAGTTAAATTCTTGAGTTTTAGGAAGGACCGTAAATACACATGTGCTGCATTGCTGTTCCTTGTTTGGTGGTGATCTTTGTCTGAGGTGGAGGGTGGGGGATCAGCACTCTGATTCAGGATTGGGAAATCAGCCAATAGGTGTGTGTGTGCATAATGAATTTGGAGACAACAAAGTAACTTCTTACCGACAAAGTGAACCTTTGTTTACGACATCTGCCACAGCTATGCTATTGCTGTATATCCATCATCTACAAGAGACTGTAGCTGGGCAGAAGTGGCCCCTGACACATCTGGGAGACTGGTAGATTAAAACAAAGTTTCCACCATGTCATTATACGATATGATCAACTTAAGGCAGCTGAGCAAGCCTTCCCTGCTGGGGTGGTCTCCCTCTCCACAGCCATGAGTCCTCCCTTCCCACTGTACCAGTACAGGAAGTCTGAGAAAAGTCACAACATAAACATGTAGGTTTATTGATGCTTATCTTTAAAGCCAGAAGAGTAGCAGCTTGATGTTCCCATCCCTTCTACACCTGCCATACTCATTTAAAAAAAGATCAGGAGCCCAACCTGTGTTCTTTCTCTAGCTCCTGAAGGCAGAGAAGTTCCTTTTGAAGCCTGATCAGTGGTAAGCTTGGATAGTCATCTTTCTGACATGAATAAGGATAATAAAAGGGACTGATTCAGAGCTTAGATCTTTGCTTTATGAGAAGTGAGGGAAAACAAAGCATCCCACTAGTTGGAGCTCAAGATTCACTGAAGTTTTAAAGACCTTCTCCATCCATAGATAATAGACTTCCCTTTTATCTTGATAGTCAAGACACCTGACAAGAGTTTTCATAAATTAAATAAGACAACGGTGATCAGTTCTGTCTGCCATTGAACAGTAATTCTGGTCTAGGGAGAGCAAAGTGTCTGGTTTCTCTGTGCCCTGTTCACCATGACCTTCACATAAGGCTTATGAGAGTGATGAAGTTGGATTAAGCAAAGTGTGAGTCTGCATCCAAAACTACATTTATTTGCTCATTCCATATCAGTTCGATGAGCTGGGATTTTCAACCTTTGCAATTGAAAAAGGCAATAAGTCTCTGCCATTTGCTTCTTCCTTGCCCCACGAGTAATAGAGGAGAATGCAGGCTGACCTCTGACAGTAGCTCTACCTATCCTTGCTCTCCTGCAGAGCTCAAAGAGAAGGGACACAGCTCAGAGCACCTGCATTCATCCTTGGGAACTGTTAAGGAGCTGCATGGCCAGTTCTGCAACCTCTATTTGGTTGGTTTTTGAGACAGAATAGTTACATTGCCTAAGTTGTCTATATCTGGGTGCCGACCCAGGAGTTGATAATGTTTTCTTAGACTTCCCAGCTTCTGGGGAAAAAAGAAACACAAAAATCTTCCTTCCTGTGTGAGTGATCTATTGCCATAAAAGACCAGTTCCAGTAGCTCTCAGGGCTAAACAAACAAAATGATAAATCTTCCCTGAGCTTCACCTGAAGACTTACTCACTTCAGCTAATTAGCTCCAGTCTACCTTGGATACAAAGGCTGGAAAATGACAGCCAAGGGGAACTTCTCATGCTGGGCAGCAAGAGTGATTTGGTGCTGCTTCTTTAGAATATGGTAATGCTATCTATAATTTAGAAATACTTCATTTATCCTGGTTATGAAAAAGAAACAGAACAACAGGAGGTAAGGGAAATTTTCAAGTGCAGATAAATCTTTCTGTTCTTCATCTCTTGGAGGTCAGTGTTTAAAAGTAAGAAGCCATAGATAAAGATCTGCAACAATTTTCAGTCTTCTCTTGCCTATATATTTCCCAAGTGGCTGTCAAGTGTTATTTCTTCCTGGTGTTGTCAGCTTCTATTGCTTGGTACAGGATATATATTTTAATTGACAGCCAATAACAGCCATTGCAGTCATAGTGAAAGCCATATTTTATAGCCAGTATAGATGGAAGTCATAACTTAAGGATGTCAGTTACTCGTTGGAAATATGAATAATTGATACTGAACATAATACCTTTTCACAGTCTCTATCTATTAGAGACAATGCAATCAAAAATAGCTTTTTTCTTCCTTTTTCTTTTTTTTCCTTCCCAATAGTTTTCTTTATGTGTGATTGTAATGTCTGTGTAATTCAGGAAGAAAATTACTCAGCATGTAGTTAGGGTCTGAGTGAAGACTTGAACTTAGGAATGTGATCAGGTATGACAAAATACTTTTTTTTTTTGTTTTGCTCACACTAATATTGAATACAAGATTGACAGGTAAAAGTGTCATGCTAGCCTCGTTCACTGAAGTGCTGGCAAGAATACAGGTGAGGTCTGCCTGGCAAGATGAAAGTGTGATGTTCACAGTGATGCACCTGGGAGGGCAGTCAGAGGACAGGGCAGTCAGACCCACAGTGGGGTGTTCACAGAGGCTTTGGGGAGACTGCACCTCACATCAGGACTGCTGCCCCAACCTTGGTCCCTGTGCCTTTCCTGTTGCCACTACTTGTGTTGTCAGCTGTAATTCTGAGTCTGCACTGAGTTTATGAGAGCTGATATCCCATCAAAAGCACTGTGAAAATAGAGCCTTTTAAAGAAACGTTTTGGTCTGAGCATCCGCTCACATGGAGGATGAGGCTCCCAAGGTATATCTGGCTTCACTGGCAACTAACATATTACACATGACCTGTGTGGTATTTCTCAGCTTGGCTAAGGCTCACTGTTGGCTCGGATCTTGAAACTTAATTTTTACTGGTCTGCAGTGTGATTCATAAACTATATACAGCTTTTACTGAGACCATGCCACTGCCATCAGCTCGTGGTAACTGCACTCTGCCAACCCTGCCCTAAGGCCCTCAGCAGGAGGAAGGATTGTTACACTGCACATCCAGACCAGTGGGTTGGGAGGCATGCCTTTTCTAAGCTTTGTACCTGATACTGTAGGTTACCCAACAGACAGCCCACAAGAAGGTTGTCTTTTGATGAATAGAGGATGAATACCAGTTGGAACAAACAGTTCTGTTTGTTTTTTTCACCCTGAAATGAACGCTCAACCTGTGATTTTGGAAAAGGTTTTCTTTCCTCCTTGGTTTTCCATGATTGTTGAAAGCTGAAAAAATTTTCAAGACCTGGAAGCAAAAGTAATGAAATCACTAAATACAGGAAAGCTTTTCACCTACTCTGGGTTTGTGGTGTGCTTGAGCTGAGATGAACTCATCTCCAAATTTTTAATAATTTTTTCCTATGTCTTCCTTATCCACCCAGAGGGTTTTTCCATGGCAGATTTGAAGGGCCTTCCAGAGTTTCTTGGGAATTTGCAGCAGACCCATTTGATGGCAAGAGTCAGAGGCAGGAAAGTAACTACATGTCACATTGTCTGCTTGCACTCCCCCCACAACTGGAGGGTCAGAGGGGCAGAAGGGTCTTCAGCTCAGAGGCTGCTGATTGTCTGCTCCTGGTAGTAAATTAATTTTATCTTTGAAAGAGATTTACTGCATCTTTCCAGAGCTTTCTAGAAAATTTAGATTTATTATGTGTGCATTAATATATCTGTCCAGGTAGGCTCCAGGCTTAAATAAAGTTTGATGAAAAAAAAGGAAGGGGGGGAAAAAAAAAATGTTTTACCACAGGCTCAGCTAATAACCAGTCCTAGTGCAAAATTAAGTGGAAATAAAAGAGTTGTTTGTTTTAATACTGACAGCAACTTTCCTTTCCTCAGCCACACTCTGCAAACAACAGGAGTCACTCCTACACACACGATTTTTCAGTGGAATAATTAGGCTTCTCAGAGATTAAAAAACACAGGCAAATTCCCATTTTTCTCATGGGGAAGACACAGTCTTCTGAATTCAACTGAGCTGAAGAAAGGAAGAGCTCCCTTCCCATCTAAACATGAAGGGAAGCTGTAATTCCAGGCTCTATGCAGAGAGCAGGATGGGTCCCTGTGGCAGCACCTGCACTTGGTGGGGACCCTGTGCCGAGGGGCACGGGGGGACACAGGGACATGGTGGAGCCGGTCTGCACTGCCAGCACAGCCTCTCTCCTTGGACTGCCTCCATCCCTGGCGGCTGGCACCTCATATCCAGCTGGGATACGCCCGCTTCCTCCCCAAACACTGACGGAAATGTGAGGTTAATGAGATTGAAGTCAGCAGGTAGTTTGGCAAATTATCTTTTTATGTCCATAGTTGATTTTCACACATCAGTTCCCTCTCCCTTTCCTCTGAAAGCTGCCTGTTGAGCCAAAATATGAGTATGTGAATCAAAGTCCCTTGGCCCCAGCTCTTCCAATCTGAGTGTAATTCCTGCTCTCCACAGGGTGCACAGCTTTGAGCCTTTTTTTCTCTTTTTCGAGAGGATGCTTAAACAGGTGAAAACCCAACTCAAGGTGACTGGATCATCCACAGATACAGTCCTTCAATGTGCCAAATCAGAGGAAGCACAATGCCATAAAACCCCCTCGCAGGTGGAAATATTATCCACTGAGACCTGTGCTCGTTTGCTGTCACTGGGCAGTCAGTTCACAGGTGCTCATGCCCAAATTGTGGCAAACTCCATAAGAAACCATAGCCAACATATTCGCTCTGGAAAAGATCCTTCATCTCCTGTGGATCAGGGACCACTGCTCTGATTTGGTGGCTACCCATCATGTAGCATTCAGTTCTCCATGCCATCAAATATCTTCTTTCTGACTTCATGCTTCATTTTGAGCTGAAATATTCCCTTTTTTAATGCTAATAGCTGCTTTAGTAACTGAGACTTTTTCCCCCTTTTCTCCACTCCCCAACATGTAATTAGGGTTTCTGTTGGCGTTTGGATGCCTCATATGGCTACACTGCACAGCTCTTCCTGGGTGGGAATAACTGTGGCGATTAAGTACCTTCTACCGTAGTTACACTGAAAGCAAGTTGTACTGCTTCACATGCACTGTCTACCATGTAGTTGTAAATGCTTCTCAGAAAGGCAAGAAAATTGTACATCCCTTATGTTATTCTCCAAGGCAGAGCCCTACGCCTTTTGGGGACTTTGCAGACAGAAATCTAAAAAAAACCCCAAGTTAGGACAAAAACCAGATGTCATTTACCTCCACTTCTATAAGGCCTGTGACATCATTCCCCACAATATCCTTCTCTCTAAATTTAAGAGAGATGGATTCAATGGGTGGGCTGTTAGATGGATAACACAGTGGTTGGATGGTCACATCCAGAGGGGTTGGTCCGTGGCTCAGAGTCACATCAGTGACCAGTGCAGTCCCTCGGGAGTCTGTCCTGGCACTGTCATTTAGTATCTTCATCACTGACATAGACAAACCCATTTGCAGATGACTGCAAGCTGAGTGTTGTGCTGACACACCTGCAGGACAGGATGCCTCCAGAGGGACCTGGACAAGCTCCAGAAATGGGCCCATGGGAATCTCGTGAGGTTTAACGTGACCAAGTGCTTCTGCTGCACGTGGGTCAGGGCAACCCCTGGTACCAGTCGGGGGTGGGGATGAACAGAGGGAAAGCAGTCCTGCTGAGAAGGACTTGGGGGTGCTGGTGGATGAGAGGCTGGACATGACCTGACCATGCGCACTGGGAGCCCAGAAACCCCCCATGTCCTGGGCTGCATCCAGAGCAGGGTGGGCAGCAGGGCAGGGAGGGGGTTCTGCCCCTCTGCCCTGCTCTGTGAGACCCCACCTGCAGTGCTGCCTCCAGCTCTGGGGTCCCAGCACAGGAACCACATGGACCTGTTGGAGCCAGTCCAGAGGAGGGGCATCAGGATAATCAGAGGGATGGAGCACCTCTGCTGCGAGGAAAGGCGGAGAGAATTGGGATTGTTCAGTCTGGAAAAGAGAAGGTTTAAGGGTGACCTAACAGTACCTACAGGGAGCGTACAGGAAAGATGGAGAGAGACTATTTACAAGGGCCTGCAGTGACAGGAAAAGGGGGAACAGCTTCAAACTGAAAGGGAGTAGGTTTAGATTAGATACGAGGAAGGAGTTCTCTGTGAGGGTGGTGAGGCACTGGCACAGGTTGCCCAGAGAAGTTGTGGATGTCCCATCCCTGGAAGTGTTCAAGGCCGCATTGGACAGGGCTTGGAGCAACCTGGCCTAGGGAAAGGTGTCTCCCCTGCGGCAGGGGGGCTTGGAATGAGATGAGCTTTAAGGTCTGTTCCATGGCATTCCATGATTCCATGATCTCTTCTTCCAGAGCCAGCTCAGCCTCCCAGCCTTTGACTTGATACATGCCAGTTAAGATCTTGCCTCCAGATACGAGGTAGGGCACCACTACAAGCACAATATAAGGCAGTCTTTTTCTTAAATTTGAATATAATTATTATATAAATATTTAT
>VXAU01002141.1:705137-739512 GCA_013399695.1 Formicarius rufipectus | reverse complement strand
CATATATATATATAAAGAAGAGTTTTCTCTTACCATTTTTCAAAGAATAGGTAGATTCTTACTAGGTGGTATTTCCCAAAGGGCAAGATGATATCTATAAGCAGCTGCTAGTTTTTCTGTTGTATGAAGTTTTGGAGAAACACACTAAATAGCAGTTCTTAACAGAAACAGTGTCATAAGTGGGCAAGCCTTGCCCACCACAGGGGTGCAGAAGGAGTGCCTTTTGCAGGGCAGAGCTGACCAGTGTATAGCACAGCTACACACAGCTCTGAATAGAAACCCAGTACATTTATTTTAGTCATCTTTCTAGGAGGGACAGTTAGCTCCCTGACTTTAAAAAAAGCACCTCTAAACTTTAAAGGATGAAGATCTTCTCTCATGCTTGACCCTGTTCTTGTCACCAAATAATAATGGTGCATTTCAAGATCTCTTCAGAGCCTGGGAAAGAGGTTTGCAGTTGATGAAAAGGAGAAACATTTCTGTGAATGCCACATAGGCATGAGGTGGTGCCACCTCCCTCCATCCCTGCATTTTAAGGAGAAAGTTAGTATTTCAGAATTTTATTTTATTTTTTTTCTTTAAATATGGATTTCTCAAAGGGTTTCTAGGATTGGAGAGAGTCTTAGAAGTAAACTGGTAATGAAGCTTTCCTTGACTAGGCACACAAGGACAAGGGGCTTTGGTATCCATGGTGGTGTGGTGTGCATATCCCCAACCCTCACACATGATAGTTTTGGGGCAAGTGTTTCTCCCTGGAACTGCAGCCTGCACAGGGCCCTTCACCTTTCCCACTTCCCACCACCCTGGCACGGGGCCACTGCCCAGAGCCCAGCAGTCCTTCAGGTTCCCCATCCTACACAGGTCATGTCTCAGCAGCATAGACCCCTCTGAGGATTTCTGATTTGTTTTTCCTTCTCCTCAGTGGGCTGACGAAGAGTATTAAGGCTGAGACATTCAAAGGAATGAAGATGGAGTCACCATTGGGTTGCTGGTGGCTTCAGAAGGGGCTTGAGGAGGCACGTGCCGTGTCTGCACTATGGACACTAGGAGTTCTCTTGCCATCTCACAGAAAAGAGAACTTTCTTCAGAGGCAGGCTGCACCAAATTCCTCTAAAGCCCAGGCCCTTCACAAACTGTGTTTCCATTAGGGATGAAATGTGCATATGCTAATTAAAGCACCAGCTCCTACCAAGCAGCTTTAGACAAAGAGCAGAACTGCCCAGCCCTGGTAACATTGGGTTGTGCTGCCTGGGGTGGGGCTGTGCTATTGAGGGCTCTGTCTTGGTCTGCAAAAGAGAGAATGGCAGAATCCACCAAAATCAGTGGAAATACTCTCACTGCAACATGCAAAGTGCATCTCTTGTTCTTCCAAGTATGCAAACCCATGGTTATTACATTGGTTTCTTGATGGCAAACCCATGGTTATTACATTGGTTTCTTGATGGCAATCTTATTTTCCATCAACTATTTGAAATGCATCGTTCCTCCAGCAGTAATACACTATGTCCTTTCTCTTCTCTGTGCCATTTCTCATTGTTTCAGATCAAAAAAGGTTTTGCCATAAGCAATTATTTGTTACACGTACGTTACATGCTGATGTGAAGCCTAATTTCTCTGCAGCAGAGAAGAGGTGGAATAGTTAATATCCCCTCATTCCAAGAAAGACTACGGAATAATAACACGGGAAGCTGAAATAATCACTCTGCCATCAGTGTTCTCCCCTGGGCCTGCCCACAAGAAGTCATATGGAGAACTGTTAGAAGCAGGCATTGCTGAAGATTGCCTGCTAATTTTACTCTCTGTAACATAATCTGTTTATTCAGGAGATGTGCTCTATCTTCTCTGCTGTGATTCAGAAGAATCTTAATCTGATGTGATTGCTTTCGTTCTCTCCCCTCAGTAATTAATATTGCTGCACGAAATCAGAGGCTTACTCTTTATTGCAAGCAATATATTGTGAACTGATTCTTTGTCCCCAGGAAAACATAATCCATACTTTATTATTAACTCTCTAAATCTGCTTTTTTTTTTTTTTTACATAATAATGCCATTGTCTTGGGAGGAGGAAGTTAAATATCTAGATTTTTGCTCTTATTGCAAAAGAGAACTTAGCTGAAATGGGGACAGGAATAGTCTAGAAAAGTATAGTTTATGTAATTATGTAAACACAGCCTTTGTCTGAGTTTCAAAGAGTTTCCCAAAGGTGTGTGTTGATAACCCTATTTATGAGATACCCAAGGGATAGTGACACTAGCTCACTTTGCAGAATGGCTGATTTTCCTTTTATATTTTTCTATTCTGGGGTGGGTTTTTTGTTTGTTTTTTGTTTGTTTGTTTGTTTGCTGGGGGGGGTTGTGGGTGTTTTTTTGTTTTTGTTTGTTTGTTTGTTTGTTTGTTTATGTTCAATTTTAATTTGGCCTGAGTTTCTGAAACCCGAGTGCCTGAAGCTGTGAGCCATATCCTCAGAATAAAAATCTGAGTTCCAGTGCCTCAGTCTGAGTTAAGCAGCGCCCAGAGCTGCATAAGCTCACAGTGTTCAGAAGCAGCTGCCCAGTGATCAGTGTTTATTGGCCTGTTTATAGGACATGTTCTCAAACCAGTAACCAGAGGTTTTCTTCTCACTGTCCTGCTTTTCTCTTTTCTGCTTTCCCCCAAGGTCCTGGATCAAACCAGATAATCCTCCCTCATCCTGTAGTACTTCTCATTCCCCAAAATCCCACATTCACAGCAGCAGTAAATGAAATATGAAAACGTGCCCCAAATGCCAGTTTAGTTATGTGACGGGGGACAATCTCAAGCAGGCAAAATGGAAAGCAATTGCCTGATTAAATCAGATGACAAATCTTTCTTTCCTGTAGACCCTTTCTTTCTATTATTTTCTCCTTCCCTCATTATTTCACCCTCATTTGCCTCTCCAAATATGTTGCTGTTAATAGGATAGTTGAATGAATAGGACACTCACCTGGGATGTACTTTGCTTTTGCTCATAACTCTGCTGCAGCTGTGATTTTCAACAACTAATCTGCCATGCTCTGGTTTCCTTTCTGTGAGGCAGGAGTGGCATTTCTCTGTAACACAGGAACATTGTAAAACAGAACCACTCAAAGGCACCAAGTGGCCCAGATATGGTTCTGGGGAGGCCCTTAAATAACCTGAGTAAGTTAGTGGAGTGGTGTGCCCCTCGTCATAATGCTCTTAGGAGACTTCCACTCACATCACCTGTACTGACATTACCTGTAACAACCAGGGAAAAGGGGCTCAGCAGGTGGGGGGGTGTGTGTGTGTGTGCACGTGCATGTGTGTGACAGAACAAATGATTGTGGGTTCCCCAAACCTGGCTTATGGATGGTGAGCAGTTTTGCAGAGGAAATGGCATTCCCCAGCAAAAACTCAACAGCTCTTGCAAGACCCTGTAATGCTTCCTCCAAGCCATGTCTCATCTCAAGACACGTCCTGTAGGGTTGACATTTTTCACCAAAGGAGTGTTAGGAGGCCAAGAGAGCCTGGGTCTAGAAAGGCTTACCTAGGCTGCCCCTGCAGAGTAAAATGAAAAATGTATCAGTGTTGGAAGAAATAACAGATTCCTCAGGGGAAATCTGAGTTGAGCTCACAGCCTAAGGAAACTCATCACCAGCAAGACTCATTCATGGGTCAGCTCCCTGGGCTAGGTGAGTTGCCCCCTGCTTCACTCGAGTTCGATTCAGTCTTGTGTCTCCTCATAAAACCCTTCCCAGCACTTGTGACACTCATAATTGCACACACAAGCAGTTGTTCCTCTGCATTTGCAGTATGTTCTGCGTAAGTGTCACAGTGACAACACCAGGGACTTAATATTTCAGCCAATCCAGGAATAAATTACTGTTCAGGACTATAAAAAGGGCAGGATAGGTAGTTTAAACAAAAGATGGTACAGCTCTGTGTGCCTTTGGGGAGAATCATTTGGAGGGTAACCAGAGATATCCTTGTTTTGCTTGACCTTTTATGAGTCCTGCTTGGCCTAATTTTTTCCTCCTTTCTTTAGTTCTGCAGCATTATTTTGATTTTGTTTTTGTTACTAATTTTCCTTCAGAACCACAGCATTCTGCAAAAATGACAGCAGGGCAAATAATACTATTAGAACAATATTTTGTGGCACATACACCCCTGTGAGCTGGGGCTTGCCCTGTAACTGTCTATTAGCATGGTAAAATGGTTTGCCGCTTGACTATGCTGGCTTAAATCACCCAAGAGTCAGAGGACACAGGCAGAAAGGGGGCAAAAAGGCCTTCAGATTCTTGTTCAGCTTTGCTTTGAATCTGCAGAAACTCATTTCTTCATGGTCCAGAGAACAGTAGCTGGAAGAATATGAGGACTCTGATAGATTCTAAAAATTCATCTTCCCTCGAGGAAGGTGATCAGCTGAGGTCTGGACCAGAGCGTTGCCTCACCTGGTGATGAGCTTCTGTATGTGGATGATTTGTTCTCAGATCCTTTCTCCATATATCAAAATGGGTTGACCCTCCTTTTTGAAACAATTCATTTAGTTATATTCACCACACTGTATTATTTGGATTATTGTAGGGAAGGCCAGGACCTGCCTAAACTCATGCAGATCTGTTGGATCAGCACAGTGGATACACCCCATGCTCATGGGCACGGCCAGTCACAGCTGTGAGGATGCTCCAGGGCGGATCTCAGCAGCTGGTGCAGAGGAGGGGTCAGAGCGAGGTAGTGCTGGGGAGGTGGTGTGCATAGTTGGCTCTGCAGGCACAGTGTTCTCCACAAGAAATCTGAAATCTGTGAAAGGTGGGCAGAACTGGTGTAACCATCTGAAGGCTTAGAAAATATGAATGAATATTCATGCAAAAATGTTTTCATTGTTCGGCTCAGCCAGAAACCTCACTCTGACTCTGTTGTTCTCCTTGTTGAGTAAAATGGGTTGCAGGAAGCACAGCTTTTCAGACCACAGTGCCATATTTGTGTCATTCTTTGAACTTGTAATTAAATATTGAAGAGACAAAGGAGACTTGGCTGGCAGTCATACAGCAGTCTCGTGTCATACGGTTTCTCTGAAAGAAAAATGTTCTGCAACAGATGAGACAATGTACTTAACTCTGAAAAAAAGCCACTAAGCGCTCACTGGACAAATACTCTCCTAACATTTTATCATCAGTACAAGAAAATCAATGTTTCTAAAACATCTGGCTCTGGCAATGGCAGCTGAAGGTCCGTGTTAAAGCAGATTTTTGCAGTGCAATCTTGAGTTTTCAAGGACCATTATTTTTTCTGCTTCTCTCCAAGCAATTAGGCTCAAAGAGGTGGGAGGCCAGCTTGCAGACATCTCTTGAACAGTGTATTCCTTTTTATGCAGTGATGAGTAAGAGGTTTTTTCAGGTTCTCCTAGCTTTTGGTGAAAGGCCATCTTTTCTTTCCTTCCTACTGAGATTTTCAAAAGAATCTCCAATAAGACTGTACACACAGAACTGCAATAATTATATCTGGCTTGGTGAAAAGAAAGGGTTGTTGTCTGCCTTTCCCAGAAGAAGGGATAAACTCAGTGCTTTCCTTGGAAGCTTGTGATCGTCATTCATCCCTGTATCCCTGACCTCCCGTTTGCCCTCAACTGAAGAGCACTGAGAAAGAAAGAATAAATAAACAAACACAACTTTAAAAAAAGGTTGAGCCTACGGCTAAATCCCTTCCCAGCACAGGTCTGTCCCACCCTTTCCCCATCAAACTAGGGAAGAAGCCAATGTCTTCCTCCTCTTTTAGATCCTCACAAACCTGAACATCATTTATGGCTGAGTTTTGTGTTTATGCTGTGTGAAAGTTAAACCACTAAAAACTCAGCTGAATATGACATTTCTTGCCCTAAAGCTGCTTTGGCAACTTTTTAATGACTGTAAGATCAATTTCTTGTTTTGACAATATTAGTACCACTGTTGCCAGTGGAAGTGACTATAGTTAGCCATGTTCCTCCTCTTCTTTTTTTGACTATGAGTACCGAAAGTCTTTAATTTTATTTTCTGTGACAGAAATGTCATGTCTGGACTCTCTGAAATCTAATCAAGTTGAACCCTGGACTACAATTTGTCAGTCTTTTCATGAAGAGAAGCTTGCTGCTTTGTGGGCACAGGGACACCCAGACTCTTGACTTCTCTACCGAAAGGCAGGCAGATGACAAGGTCCTGGTTCATACCAAACTGAAGACAAAAGCCAGGTCTGAGGTTTGTCTCTGTGGATGCAGAGGACATGAACCTGGTTAGAAAAACTCAGCAATTCAACTCTGACAGCCCACAATCTCTGTCTGTACAATGTCTCTGCTAGAGCTGGTGTACCGTGTGAATTGTTTTCCCATAAACCAAACCTAAATTTGAGCTTGTTACACCCAATCACTTAAACTGTTGTCTGAAGAGAAGGCAGTATTTGTGTGACTGCAGTTCTGTGACATAAATTAAAAGGAGACAAAACTCAGATTCTCAAAGCCAAAATGACACACAGGATTTGTAGTATTCAGCAGTAAAGAAAACTCTATTTCCTCATTTTCTCCCGTCTTCTCTGATTCAGTAAATTCCATTTCAGAAGCTAATCATATTAAGTAGCTTAACTTATTGTAGGCCTGATGGCAGCCAAGCACACATAAGTCTAATACCCAAATTATTCTCAGGCAGACAATCCATTGTGTCAGCTAATGATCAAAGTGTCCATTTATATTCACAGTGCTATATACAAAATGATTTAATTTCAATATCTAATTTTTTCTTTTTTTCTTTTTTTTTTTTTTTTTAGGCAGAAATGTTTATGTGATAAACAAACCATTTGAAACCTAAAAGAGTGGGATTATTGTAAATATCTTTCTGTATCTCAACTTACTTGATAAGGGATATTGAAAATTTAGGAAGCTATGATCCAAAATGGTTACTTTGGCTGCTCGAAAAAGAGAGAGGCTACAAAATATCTTTACTAGAGATTTTTGTTACTACGTTTTTGAAGCCACACATAAAGAGGGAACATTACTAGAAGTGATCCCACTGTTTTCTGTCTTCCCTGAAGTTTTATACTGTTAGTCTTGTTTTAAATAAGCAGCCCAAGGAACCAAGAGCTCTTATGGCCATCCTTTGCTTTGTATTGTCCATTAACATAAAAAAATGGTCCTGCTTTCTGAATAAGTTTTCACATTTATAGCAGAACAAGGCATCCTCTTCATGGGAACACTGCAGAATTGGACATAAAGAAGACAAGTATTGTAAAATAGCACTGGTTCATTCTTAGCTGTTTCACGATTAAATAAAACATCACCCCCGCTAAACACTTACAGCACTTCTTTAGTCTAATATTCAGCATTTGCCCCCACACCCCAGTCTCAGTAAGGAAAAGATCAGTCTGTAAAGTTCCCACTCAGGAAAATCTTTTGTGGGCTTTGGTTCAGATGCTTGTGTTCACATGTACCTAGAGTTGAACATCCTTGGGATTATTAACCTTAACAGGAGAAGCAAGTATAGAAAGATTAATTGAAAAGTCTTAAAAACAACCCAAAGTGCTCTTGAGGTATGTGCACTTCTAGAAAACATTGAAGAGAAACACAAGGGTCTTTTTTCAACCCAGTCACAGACTTAATTCAAAATTTCTTTTCTTCACTTCTGAGCACAGGCAGTGTCCGTGGTGGTTTTTTGCTGCCTCCCCTTTAGTTGTGGCCAGTGCTGATTGTCTGAATACTGATGCATATTTTGAGGAGGACCTGTCCAAATCTAGGATGTGAGGAACCCCCTGTTTCCTCAGCATACAGCTCTCTACCACCTACACAACTGGATCCTCATCTTCCTCAGGAAAAATCTCATTTCTCTATTTCCAGAAGCAGCTGCCTTGCTCCTGTTACAGATGCTGGGCTCTTGTGGGGCACAGCCCTGCCAGCACCAGGGCTCAGTGCTGAGGTTTGGGTCCTCTTCCCCTCCACAGCCTGTCCATCAGTGTGGTGGCCAGACGGGCTCTGAGCCTCACACCAGCCCCAGGGAACAGTTTCTGGGTGTGCCCATGTGAGTCAGTGTGGACCAGGAAGCCCGTGGACCACCAGGATACACAGGGGAGCTCTGTAGCTCCTGGTCCCAAGGCCAGGGGACAGTCACAAGTTTGATTTACTCACACGTCCAGCCTATGCATATCAGCTTTGACTGTGAAAAGTGCCAAAGCTCTGGGCAAGTCTTTCTCTGCTGTGTTTATATATATATATATATATATGCACTGAGAAAATGAAGGTTTTTTTATATTTTTTTTCATATTTTTTTGAAATTTTCCACAAAATTTGAGGTTTATGTACCCAGGGATGCACGATAACTAAAATATAATTTGATACTTGGTAGCAGAATAGCGGTTTCCTGCCTTTTGTTCAGGCCACTGTCAATTTGCCTTGCTTTTGGTTTGGTTTTTCTAAGACCAATGAAATGGCCTCCATTGAGGCATAAAGTCACCCTGATGTCATGAAAAGAAAACAAGAAAACAAATAAAAGCTACATCTGTCATGATTCTTAAACTGTGTTGATAAGAAGGGAAACCAGGCCATAGAAGTGATTATGTGTATCAGATGTCTGACAGCCTGTGCTGTCAGTGTTCTCTGACTTAAATACTTTGCTAGAAGGAGAACAATAGTGCCTATAAAAAAAGATTATCTGAAGAGGAAGTATGCCCTGATTTTCGAGGGTTTGGGATTTTTTTTTTCACTTTGGCTTTTTTATTCTGCTTTTTTAATTTATTTTTTTTCTTGCATTATCTTTAAATACAAAATTTACTGACCTTCTTAGCATTAGAAGGTACCGGCACATCTTTTCTAAAATGTGCTTTTTTAAGGCTGAGATTCAGCTCCTAAAGTGAAAAAACACCCATTACAGGCTAGCTGTTAGGTAGCTGGTAAGTCAGATGAATCACCTGCTGAAGGAATCTGGTTCTCTTCATTGCCTGCAGATGGATCTCAGATAAAATGTGTACCTGGGGTGGATTTCAGTTGCTTAAATATTAGTTCTCATAGCAGCTTAGCTTTCATCTGCTTGAAAGGGCAATGTGGGGCTGGTAGAGAAGACCTGGTGCTGGTGAAGCCACACATCTTATGAGGTAGCAGGTTAGGCAGAGGGTGCCCAAATGATAGTGGATATTTGTGGGTATGTTATGGAGTTATGCCTAGAATGGCACAGTTAGCAGAGGGGGGTATTCCTGTGGTGTCTCCGTGTGTATTACTGGGGAATGTGCCTTGATAAGAGATCTGCAGCTCTTGAAATTTGAAGTGAAAGACAAGAAAAGCAATGTAAATCTCTTGGCTGTTTCAGTGCAGAGAAAAAGCTTTCATTAAGTGTGTGATAAAAACTAAGCTTTAAGCCACAAGGAATTATGGCAGCCCCAGGAATTGTTCTTAGTGTTCCCTGTAGCTCTCGGTAACATCCATTGCAATTTGCTTTGAGACAGCAATGAAATCAGTTGTAGGTGTGTGGCTGTTCATGTAGGTATCTATAAATTGTGGTGGGTCTCTGACACCTCTGTAAGTACAAGAACTCCAGGACTGGGGAACCTATTGAGTTTGCAGTTCCTGTTTCAAGACAGCAAGAAATGTTGGGGTTTTTTTAATGTGACCTTTTTCAGGAGCAGTGACAACAGGAGTGGCCACCACTTCTGTTTATGGAGTTCCTCAGCCACATACACTTTGGTTGTGGTACCTATCAAGATTCTTACTTACACATTGGCATAGCAAGTCATCCACTGCACTGTAGACCCATAACTGCTTACTGGGATTTGTTTTCTGAAAGAGAACAGAAACATTTTCCTTTAGTGCCACAGAAACAAGACCAGTTTTGCATATAAACATATATTTACATATATATGTGCCTTTGAAGATGACAGAAGTTCTCTATCAACCTGCACCTCAGGAAGTTTTCCATCACCCCCACATCACCATAGGGGAATCAGAGCTTAAGTCAGTCCAGCAGTTCACTTATCTGAGAAGCATCATTTCCTCAGATGGTAAGATTGACAAAGAGATTGACAACAGGTTAGCAAAGGCATACAGAGCTTTTGGAAAACTCCATAAAATAGTCTGGTGCAATAAACACCTGAAGAAAAGTACAAAGATCAGTGTCTACAGAGCCATCGTACTGTCTACTCTTCTCTATGGGTCTGAATCTTGGGTCATCTACCGCCACCACCTGCGACTCCTCGAGCGCTTCCACCAGCGCTGCCTCCGTACAATCCTAAACATCCACTGCTCCGATTATGTGACTAACGTGTCCGTTCTGGAACAGGCAGAGGTCACCAGTATCAAGGCCATGCTGCTGAGAACGCAGCTGCGCTGGGCAGGGCACGTCTCCAGGATGGAGGATCACCCCTCCCTAAGATTGTGCTCTACGGTGAACTCGCCACCGGCTGCTGCAAGAGAGGAGCCCCGAAGAGGAGATACAAGGACTGCCTGAAACAACACCTCAGCCTTGGCCATATTGACCACCATCAGTGGTCCACCCTGGCCTCCAGCTGGGAGACATGGAGTCACACAATCTATAACGCTGCTGTCTCCTTTGAAACCGCACGCAGAATCAGTCTGGAGGAGAAAAGGCAACACAGTAAGACCCGCGTCCTGACAGTACCACCTATGGAGACTTTCTGCTGTGCCTTTTGCAACTGGACTTGCCTATCTCGCATCAGCCTTATCAGCCATCAGCGCTTGCAGCAAGCGTGGGGAGAGCCCTCCCAAATTTTCATTTGCGAAGCCCAGCCATGCTGATGATGTGTATAAAAATCCTGGAGGAGGAAGGGGAAGGCACAGAAGTAAATCATTCCCCATCACAGCAACACAATAATTCTAAAGGACAGGGAAGTCCCTCTGGCTGGGAGATGGTTTCCTTGTCAGCATACTCTATAGCCTGTAAGACCCAGAAGGTAGTATGAGTTCTGCTCCTTCCCCCACATGCATAGAGAAGGAAAAGTTCCATGATTTGAAAAGTTATTTTGTTTGTTCCATTTTACTACTTTTTCATGCTTCTACATTTCTGATGTAAGCGGTGCTAGTGACTAAAATGAGAGAAAACAGAATCAGAGGGAGGAGAGGGATAACTGTGGGGACAAAGCCAATGGTATCTCACAAAACACGTGGCAGGAAGATTTCTTAATTCTTCAAGTACTTATCATTGCCCTTAACACACTCACACCTCTCCTTTTCTAAGTATCTACCAGGTGGCAGAACTCTGCCCAGCAGAACCTCAGTGCTGTGCCCCCTTGCAAAAGCTTCCCAGCCCATCATGGCACTGTAGACTTCTGTAGGAGTGAGTCCTCAGCCACTGCAGCTTCTGCCTTCTGGGTCTCTGAAGAGCTGGAGAGTTGAGCTCCCTGTCTGGTAATCACATTTAGTTGGATATAGCCTCTTAATTATGCCATGAATTTGTGAGGAAACTGTTTATCTCTTTAGAGTGTGGAGACAGAAATTAAAACTGTCACTTTCCTCTGTTATCGCCAGTTCAACAAACTAACATGGGGCACAGAACTATCCGTGGAGATGTCACAAAGGCAGTCATTGCAGCAGCTGGAAAGGCTGCTATTGACTTCATCGCTGAAGGAAATGTTTGCTTAGACTGCGTCTGCAGGTAACAATGAATCTATTAAAATAAACCCTGCATTCATTTCCTGGCACTTCACGTTTCCTGAATGCCTAATCTCTGCATTGAAAATAGCATTGTTGTTGTTTGGGGTTTCAAGGATGAAACATAACAGGTCTCCTAAGATATATATGTTTAAATATTATGTTTACTAACAGTAGCAGGGAGGGAACTCTTGTCTCTTCCATTTATTATTCTTGTGATTAGCCAGGAGCTGGTGAAAATATTTCAGATCTGATGTGTTTCAGGAAGCCAACTGTTGTATGACGAGTGTCTTTCTGGTATATACCAGATCAAGAGAAAGAACCATTTCTTGGATTTAATCTGTCAACTTCATAATTTTGGAGGCAATAGTATGTTAATTCAAGTAGAAAAGGAGTGGATAATCATTTTGTTCACCTGCTCTGTGGAGGAAGATGTGCTGTTCCACAGTGAGATTTACACACGAATGTGAAAGAGGGCAGTACGAGAACCATAAATGTATTTGGGGGCATCACCTGGAGGCAAATAGGACATACCCTTGTGTCAACTGGCATTCAGCAGGATTGACTTCATTTATGTTTACTGATTAGTGTTTTAAATTTCATTTCATGTAAGAATAAAATCAAATTAGAAGATAATTTAGGAGAAATACCAAATATGTCATTACAGATGCTAGATGTTCTCAGTATAAATTATAAGTAGCCAAACCTCTTGCTGCTGTAACACAGAAATGCCAGATAGTGCTTGCTGCAGAGTGCTCTAAGACTGTATCTTTCCTCTCACTCTTGACAAACAGCTCTTTGTCCAGAGAGAATCTCTAAATGACAACTGGAATATATTAACTGAGGAAATAGTTTGTATTAATAGAAGGCAAATCTTCCAGAGTTATGAAATCTCCCTATACCTACCATTTCACTGTTTCAGCCCTTGATGATGGGTACTAAATTAGCAGCAAAAGACTGAATTAGTCCTATTGTATTTGTTTTAATCAGAAATCATCTTCAAGTGGTTTTGTGGTTTAATCCCTGCTGCCAATTAAGTACCACATGGCTGTTTGCTCACTTCCTCCTCGAACAGCTGGGATGGGGAGGAGAATTGGAAAGAGGGGTAGACTTTGTGGGTTGAGATATGAACAGCTTAATAAATGCAACAAAATGCAGTATTAATATGCTATTAGTGATCGTATCTGTAATGAAAAGGAGAGAGTAACAGAACCCAAGAAAAACAAGTGATGCCCCACATGGTTTCTCACCACCCGCAGGTGGATGCTTAGCCCATCCCCCAGCAGCGATTGGTCCCTCCCGGCCAACTGCCCCAGTTTATAAACTGGGCATGATGGTCTGTGGTGTGCAATACCCCTATTGCCAGCTCAGATCATCTATCCCAGCCATGCTTCCTCCCAGCTCCTTGGGGACTTCCTCACTGGAAGAGCATGGGAATCTGAAAAGTCCTTGACTTGGCACAAACATTAAATCCAAAACACAACACTGTACCAGCTACTAAGAAGAAAAGTATCTCTCTTCCAGCCAAAACCAGAATGAGTGGGATCTGAGGTGCAGACTATTGACCAGCTTTAATCACACTGAGGCCCAGCCCCTTACTGGCTGTGGGATGCCCCTTGTATACGCCATGGCTTCACCCCAGCTGGCAGCAGAGGGTGATGCAGCTGCTTGCTCCCTCTGGGATGGGGAGAATAAAAGTGAGAAAACTCATGTGTTGAGGCAAAGACAGTGTAATAGGGAATGCAAAACAAGGGATCAATTCATTGCTTCCCATGGGCAGGCAGGTGTTCAGCCATCCCTATGAGAGCAGGGCCTCACCACATGTAATACGGACACCATCACTTTGAATGTCCTCCCCTTCCTTCTTTCCCCAGCTCTATATGCTGAGCATGATTCTATGTGGTGTGAGATATCTCTTTGGTCTTCAGGGTCAGCTTTCATGGCTATGCCCCCTCCCAACTCTTTGTCCACCCTCAATCTACTTGCTGTTGGGGTGAGGGACAGAAAAGGCTCTGTGCAAACCCTGCTCAACAACAATGAAAACATCCCTGTGTTATCAGCAAGTTCAGCACAAATCCAAAACGCAGCCCTATACCAGCTGCCATGAAGCAAATTACCTGTACCCCAGCCAAAATCAGCACAGTATGTCAGGTTAAAATGCATAAGTATAGAAATTTCACTTTTAACAATTATGCATCCAAATATTATGTGACCTTATGGAAGAGACAAAAAATTACTGTAATGCAAATAACCATTGGAGTGCTCTAATAAATGAGAATAAACTCTTTAAATAGTGCCTACACATGGTGCTGATAATCATGACTAGTTTTAAAAACATGTGTATTGTAAGTCTCAATTCTCTCCTAGAATAAAAAATGAGGATGTTTCTATATATCTGGAGGAAAAAATCTGTTCTTATCTAAAAATAAATTTCCAACTCTACATCCTTGTGCTGAGTAAGTGTACAGCATCACAGATTTGTGGTTTGGGTTTGTGAGTGGCTCTTTCCCAGGCACTGGTGAAAGAATTGTTGCATGGCTTTAGGTCTCATGGTGCACGCAAAAGGTGGTTTCAAGACGAGTTTCTAAATGCAAAGTTGGTATGATGCATTGATCAAATGTACTTCCTGATGTGCTGTTTGGAACTGGAAGAGAAGCAGACAGTAATGCTGCTAAGGGAATGAGGGACATAAACTAGAAAATGGTCTGAGCCTTTCTCTTTATGCAAAGAAACAGACCTTATTAAGACTTGAAGATCTTCTCAAAGTATATTCTAGGATGTTGACCTGGCACTGGGAAAGGTTTCCCTAGTTTTTTTCCTTTCCAACCATCAAAACATTGAATCTGAGCTTCACGTTCATCTGCCCAGTGCAAATCCATCTTTGAAAAAAAGAGGAGATATTGGATTAAGCTGAAATCATTGTTACATATTGAAGAAAATTTGGAATTGCCAGTGCCTGGAGGAAAGGCCAACACTGTAGTGGAACAGCTATTAAAGAAAATTACACATTTTATTCAAGATAAGAAATTACTCAAAATAATCTTAGAGGCTGAATCTTCTAGAAACAGATTAAAAGCAGGAGTCTAATTTAGATGAGGTCAGTCCATCTTGCAGGACAGATGTATTTCTAGAGATAAAAATTTGCCTTTGAATAATCCGAAGATCAGGCTTTGCCAACATATTCCTTAACCTTGGTATGACTCTTCGACTCAGGAATGAATACTGCTGTTTTATTTGATGCCAAGCTTTTAAGTTACTGGAAAGATGATGAGGTTTGCTATGGTAACATCTGCATTCTGAGTTGAAGTATTCCGCAAACAGGACAGAAGTTGTGTGGCGCATGTGACTCTTAGTTTGATAAACTATTGAGCTGTTACTCCAGGCTTTGACTGATTCTAGATACTGTCTTCAGGAATGATGGAATATAGCTAGTTGATGACTGACTTGACTTATCTTTCATTAATGTACCACAGTGCTACATTAAATGTACTTATAGTTTGTGCTAATCCACTTGGCATATCCTTTTTGTCTGCAAAAATCTGCTGCTGCCTCTCCAGCATTATGACCTTTTCTTGTTTTATTTTGATCATCATTTTTTGTGGGAGGTGACACTCAGAGGAGATTCTGTGACTTTGATGCATTAATGTATTTTTAACTACAAGCAAGTTAGAACTGTGTTGATATGTGGTACAGAGGTGCTGTGCTCTGCAGTTTTGCTCAAGCAGAGTAGAGGGCTGTGGGCATGGAGCACAGAGGGGTTGTTCTTTTTGCCCTCATGAACACACTGGTCACTTCTCAGGGATGCACACTGAAGTCTATCTCAAATTATGAACATCAGATGCAAAGCGGGATGTTCATTCAACCCTAGAACTCAGCAGGTGCTCTGGGTCCCTCCAATTGCATGAAGTTCCAGTCAGTAGATTGATGGGCTCAGAGTATGCAAGTAAATGTATTTAACACCTTTTTGTGACATGGTTCTCTTGAGGTGCAGAATTATCTCCTCACTGTTAGGTTAACGTTACATAGTGTCCTACACAGTTTGTGTAGGTGGTATTAAAAGGCACAAAATACAGATAATACACTTGATGTTGTGTAAAAATCAAAAACCAAATAGCCAAATGTGGCCTGGAAAGAGACTGAAGAATAATTTCAAGTGAGAATAACTTGTTCATAATTGTCAGTTTGACTTTATAAAGTGACCTGGTCAATCTTTGCTTCTTAGAGGCAAAGAATGCCTTCTAGAGAGGCATTTTTCAGCCTCTCTACAGGCTCAGTGGAATCATTTCATCTGTATGTACTCTACCATTTTGAGTTTACTTTGTACCATGTAGACAAAAAATACAACTTAAAATAAAATCCTCCTTATATCATAGAGTATATTCCTTTGGCAATGAGCAAAATGTATTTTGTGGTAAATTCTATAAGCATGACTTCTTATGATAAAATAAACTAAATATAATATCACCTCAGACATGGCAGCAACAGTGTCTTATTGGAGAATGAAAAGGATATGATAGATAAAATTCAGTTATAACTGCTTATATCTTCTTTGTTTGTGGTTTTGTTTTATAGGCAAGGGAAGAGACAGAGCTGCTGGTTCTAAATCATCCCTAAAAGATAAAGTGTAGTAAATGTAAAATGGGAGTGGCCAAACAACAGTAAGGAGAATAATTTGTAAGTGTTGAAATGCATTAAGTATTTGGGGAATACAGACTGAATCTTAGGGATAAATTATTTTTATGTTCTTCCAGGAAATCCTAAGCCAGTCCAGCTCTCAGTGATTTTTTGCCCCACATCCAAATGAATTCCTTTGTGTGTGTCCAAGTCCTGCCAAGTGGAAATGCAGGATTGCTGGTAACAGCCTGTAAAGCTCCCCATTGCCTCCCTTTCATGGGCCACTGGAAATGCTGTGCTACGTGTTTGCTGCTGTCCCTTTGCCTAATCCTGTGAGAAGCAGCTCTAGTGAAATAGGCATAAACAACTACAAATTGACTTTCAAGTGGCTGTCAGACACCCAGAAACCCACAGTTTTATGCCAGCACAGAGCCAACCTTGTGCAATCCTAAAGGCAGTCAGAGTTACAAATGTGGACTATATCCCACTGAGATACAAAAACACCACATTCAAATCCAGGCTTGCCATGAAGCTCACAGCAGAGCTTAGTGTTTGAGTTATAATTCAGAGGATTTAATCATTCTAAATCAGTATTTGTAGGACCACAGAGAAAGGAACCTCTTACCTTCATTATAAGATGTTATAAATACCTCCCCAGAAAAACAAACCTTTGCTACACCCCTGAAATCTAGTAAATGTATTATTTTAGTCTGTGACACAGCATGGCTTCAGCCACTGATTAGATCTGTCTCTGCACATGCAGGCATCCAACGCACCCATAGCAATGGATATGCCTTCTTGGTTGAAACTGTATCAAGTTTTCTTAGCACTAAATTCTTTATTTCAGGCATATGGTGAAATAAGCCTTTATTTGGTTTATCTTAATCGTTAAACCAAACAGATACAAAATGAGTGTCAATATCTTGCCTTGTTTCCTTTTCTTAAAAAGTCTCTAGGAACGTTAATCTTCCCACTGACCATGCCTGCAGCTTTTCCTGCTCAGCCCAGTGGGAAGGAGAGATGCCCGAGGAGGGCCTTGCAGGAGCCAAACCTGCATGTTTTCAGTGTTAGCTTTACCAGGGCTTTCTCTCATGGTTTCTCATTGCAAGTAAAATGATCCTGGGGGAAAGGGGAAACACTTAGGCTGGAAAATAACGAAATCATAATCCAGCTTTTCCTGCAGTTCTCATAAAACTGCAGAGAGGAGGAAGCCTGTAAAATAACACCTAAAAGTATACTTAATTGCTATGTTAACCCTCCTTACACTGGATTTATTTCCCAATACCATAATGTAACAAAAAAAGGCTCAGAATCCCAAACAGTCTTGCACAAGCTCATGTGATTTTATACACCATTTTACAGCTAATGTGTTGCACAGAAAACCTCTATAAATTCCAGGAAATGGTTTGCCTTTAGCATTTCTGATTTGTTAAGGAGCAAGGACTTTTCAACCTATTAGTTGCTAAAAAAAAAAAAAAAAAATCCACTTTAGTTCAGAATGGGGGTGAATATACAGTCTTTTCACTAACCTGGCTGGACAGGTTTTAGCCTTAACTTGACCCAAGGCAACTTGCTCCCATTGTCTCAGGTATCAGCTATTTGCAGAAGTGAACAAAAATGTTTTCTTTGGGAAAGTTTTGTATTTAATGATCTGAAAAATATTCCTTCAAATATGTATACTCAGCCTCTGAAAGAGTGTGTTAAAAGAGGTGATACAGTCATAACAGTGTTTTTCTTTCTTGGCTTAACCATTAACTCTCTACAAGCTGCAATAAATAAAAACCTGACCTGTGTGGAATTGGGATTGACATAAGCTGAGTACAGCTGTTGGATACTTTTGAGGGAGGAAAAAGTCATGCTACCCATCTTCAGCTCACATGGGCTCACTCACCAGGCACACATACCTTCAGTTCTGTGACCAGCACATACCTGGAACACCTGTTCAGTTTCTCAATGTGTTTGTGAGGAGAGAATTCTTGACAGCTTGTAGCTAAAGAACTGAGGTTTAACTTTTCTTTTAACTGAAATGTTAAACCTGACTTAACATTTCTGGAAATCTGTACTAGTCAGCCATCAAAAGATGTGAAAAGTGTCCCTGAAATGCAGATAGGGACAGCTAAAGAAGCTCAGGTCTTTCCCTTGTCCCTGCAGAGCCTGGGCTTCCTCTGATACTCCCTTTAGTTGCAGATCTCTGGGTAACTTTGGTGGTCAGTCTCCACCTGGAACACCAAGATCCTTCACCTGCTGCTCACATGGCCTTGATGCCCAGCAATGTGTTTGTAAGAGATTTTGTTTTCCAACTAAACATGCTCAGAGTTTCACTGTAACTCCCAAAGATGCTGCCACACAGCCGAATATAATACAGGGCTAGAAAAATGCTGATGGCTCGTCAAAAACAAGGGAAGATGGACTCTGAACAGATGGAGGGGAAACTTCTGGCTGCTGAGATGTGTCTTTCTGAGGGGAACTTTGTCGCAAGCTTCATCTATTCTTCCTGAGAAACGCTCAGGTTGCACTTGCCCTGGGATATCACTCTGGGACGTTGCTGGCTGTTGGTGGCTGGTCTGTCACCACTCTGCAGCCACCACGGCTCATCCATCACTTGAAGCTGGGGACGAAAAGTTACTGGAGACCACAAATACAGACAACCTGCATGATCAGCCTCTCTGTGTCAGCTTTGGGAGCCTGTATTTAATCTGCTGGGATAGCACTTGATCTTCAACAGATGTATACTGGAAATAGAAGTATGATTAAGGAGGCAGAATGTAGCCAGAGCTGATAAAGGGCTTTATTTATTTTTCAGCCGGTCTTATTTCATGAAGATTCTAATCTTCTCTGAAAATAGATATATAAAAATGGAGAAAATCACCCTGCCTTGTTGTGAATGAGCGACCTTAAAAAACACTCATTCACAAGTACTAGAATGGTTAACATTACATTCACATGGTTATAAGCACTAAGAGGTCTACTATGTTATTGGCATAACAAATATGTGGTGGGATGACTTCTGTGACTAAGTGCTGGAATGGAAGGATACAAGCTCTTCAGGAAGGACAGACAACAGAGACCTTAGGTCAGCCTTCCAGAACCTAAACAGAGTCCAAAAGAAAAGCATAGAGGGACTTTTTACAAGGCCATAAGAGGGAATGGCTTTGAACTGAAAGAGGGTAGGTTCAAATTAGATATTAGGAAGAAATTCTTTACTGCCAGGGTGGTGAAACACTGGTACAGCTTGCCCAGAGAAGCTGTGGCTGTCCCATCCATAGGAGTGTTCAGGTTGGATGGGGTTTTGAGCAGCCCAAATGCAATGGAATGTGTCCCTGCTCATGGCAGGTGGTTGGAACTGGGTGATCTTAAAGTCCTTTCCAAACCAAGCCATTCTATGATTTCCTTGATACCTTTCAGCTGCTGGTGCACTGCTTATTTCTCTCCTGTTGAAATCTAAAGAAAAATTTCTAGGCAAAGCTGGTCACCATGGTTCCTTAAGTGCCCTTTGCTAATGAAAAAGTAATTGCCAAGTTAGAAAGGTTTCACTGATTATCTTTCAATGCTTGTGCAGTCACTTGGGGTTCTGTAGACTCATTCTCATGGCATTGAAAAAGCTCACTAAAAATGGAAATACCAGACTTTCTGCAAAGCTTATTTGGGTTTTTTGTTTGTTTTTTTTCTTCATTCCCTAAAAATAACTTACTCTAATCCCAGAGCAAAGATCCTAACTGTTATGCAGAAGGAAGGTAATTTATGTTGAACTTTTGATGTTCAGTATACAAATCACTGAGATTTGATGATGGGATTATGTACCAAGGGTATTTCCAAGTTAGAGCAAGAACATTTCAAGTGGTGAATTTCCCTTTCTTCCCTCAGCTAACACTTTTGTCATAGAAATTACTTTCAGTATATCAGACTGCAAAGGAACTAGGACTGTTTCACAGTTATTTTAGCCAATTACTTAAACCATGTAAGAAGCTTTTAATCACAGTTTACTGAAATAAACCAAAGAATGGCAAGGTTGTGGTGTTTGTACATATTCTTGGCTCAAAGTATGTAGCTTTGAAAAATTTGTTTGTAATTTGCCAATTGTTTTTGAAACTGCTGCTGTAATCATTTTCAAATTTTAAACAAAGGTGGCATTAGGTAAAAACAATGGAAGATTAAATTGTGTGTTTTCTTATTACATAATTACCTACCAATTACCAGCATTATTTTTAGAAAATTAGGAGCAAAAACATAATCAAGGTAACTTGACTTAGAAATACTGAACTGCTCAGGTTCTTGCTGAGATGAATGTTTGTGGGGCAGCAGAACAATGACACTGGCCTAAGAGAACATTTTACATCAGAGCCCACCAATGGAAGCACTGCAGTTGCCTTCACAATGTGAAAATCACCCTTACTTCATAAGTGAGGCTCATTATGTTGTGCTTTCCCTCTTCTTTCATGAAACATAAGCATTACTCACTTTTTAAAGAAACTGCTTGCTTGAACAAATTCAAGGGAACTGTTTCTCATTTTTTAATTTTTATTCAGTGCTTGCAAGCCTCAGGCTGCAGGGAATTGTTATTTGGTGCTTTAAACTTGAGCTGTGGAGGTTTACTATCACTGATCTCAAAACTTTCTCCTTGTTTCCTGACTGACCAGACAATACCATTTTGTTCCTGTTGCCAGCTGCTGGAGCAGCAATTCCTGTAATCCAGATGAGGCTGCTGCTGCTGTGTTGCTGTTGGGGAGAGTATCAGATGATTAGGAATTCTTTAAAAATTGAAAATCACTTTCTTTGAACTCCCCAAGCTTTGTTTCTGTGCTGGTTAGGCTGCTTTAAGACTCCTTAGTTTGGATGCAAATTTAAGATGTAAGCAGGGGTCCTGTCACATTCCAATAAAGGTCTGTGTGTGTGCAGGGGTGCCTGGAGAAATCCCTGGCTGTTTCATGGAGCTGCTGTGTGGTTCTGGCAGAAGGCCTGGGTCGAGTGGTCCCCCACAGCCCTCCCCTGCTGAGAAATTCCTGCTGCTCCAGTCTGGCTTTGATTTTACTTTTTTTTCCCAAACATAATAGAAAATTTATTTGCATCGCAGCAAAATGGACCCCTTTGCACAGTTTAAAGGTGGTAAGTCAGCAGACAGAAACAGCAAAAAGTCGACCATATGCATTTTCTCATTTATTTACCTAAGTCCTCAGGAGTTCTAGTCTGCCAGGAAAAGTTGGCGAACCTTTTCTCACATAACCTGAGCAAAAATACTCTTCAGCAGAGGTAAGTGCCCATCATCTGTTCCATCAGCTATTCTTATAGGACACTGTGAGGAGAGCACAGAGTATCAGGCATGGGTATTTACTCACCACGAGTCTGTAACTCCAGAAACCCCAGAGGTGAACGTGATCCTGTCTCAGGAACAGGGGGATACGAAGGACTGAAATCACACTAGTGTAACAAGGACTATGAAAGAGCAACTTTCAGTGCCAGGTTTGTGCTCTGAAATTTAGTAACTTGTTTCTGTCTTCTTAAACAGCTTTTGTCCTTCAAAACCTTTGGTTTACACTGTGGAAAATTGACACTGTGCTCTTCTAACAGGGCAAAACATACTGTATCTCTCAGCAAGCTTTTAATATTTCTGTTTTACCGCAAAAAAATTGATCTTGGTGATCTGTGCTAGTATTTCTGCAAGCTTATGTGTTTGCGAAACCATTTTGTGAGGCCTGATAAAGTCTAACACTACCAAGATTTTCTGCAAGTGTATTTCTTATTGACATGTTTTTTTAAGCTTTTATTGTGAAGTTGTTAGAGGTTTACTGTTGTGGATTGCTTTGATAACCCTATGTTCTTTCAGAGCATGCACTCAATAGAATTGAAGAACAAATAAAAGTATCACGCATGAGGTATTCTCATAAAACCACCCCAAACTTGCTCTGCCTGCTAACCAAACAAAGGACTGTTCCAATTGCTTCCTCTTAATGCACTAGATTTTCTTGTGGGCTTTGCCTGTCTTGTTTCACCCTCACACAGACATAGATTAGCAAAGTTTATTCCAAACCATACTGGTCTGCAAAGCAGAGCAGTGGCCTGTTCATATTTGAACCCCTTGAAAAGGTGCTCTGTGTGATAGAAGGGCGTCAGCGTCACGCAGCAGTGATGAATTGAAGAGGAAGGAAACAGCCATGGGAACAGGGCCTTCAGTCTTGTTATGTACAGTCACAGCTTCCAGTTTCACTCATGCTGTTGACACTGCTGAGCTCCTCTGCAGGCACCAGCGGGGGAAGCTGGGCATGCACAACAGCACAGCTGAGGTCAAATGGTGGACTGGCATTGATGCAGCCTCTGACTGAACTGGCTGTGACTGAGAGCAGCATGTGGCCAGCCAGGTGACTCAGGAGATAGGCCAGGCCCATGCTTTCCCTACACAATTGTAGATCTCTGCCTTCAGAAGCTGCTTGTTGGTTATAAACAGAAGAGAGGGAGAAACCTTTCCACAGGCACAGTTGAGGGATGTGAAATCCAGATGGGAATGGGATGCAGGCACACAAAAGTTTTCTCTTTTGACCTTTAGACCACCTTTGAAGGCTCTGTATTGCAAACAGGGCAACTTATTGGGTCAGTAGATGATGCATCTACCAACATTTCATGGAGGCTGTGCAGGCCTAAAGTGGTCTCTGTGAAGGTTTTGTCTGAACACATCGTGTTGCCATTTGTAGTAGAGAAAGCTCAGAGGCCTCACGAGTGACTTGTCCTTCCCTGTAGGCAGAAAAAGTGGAAACCTGTGAGAGAAGGATGTCGTGGGAAGTGGGAGACACCCACATCACCCACCATTGCAACAGAAGATAGTCCTTACTTGCAAGGCAGGGCTGCCTTCTACTGTTGGTAGATTTGGAACTGAGCTCAGGATAGTAAGTCCCTAAAATCTGTGAATATGGACATATGTGCCTGGTTTAATCAGTGATAGATGATTTAAAAGCAAAAAGGCAGTATAGCCCAGTAGTCTGTCAGAGATTTCTGATCCTATAACTGGGATAGTGGCATGGCTTGTGAAATAATTCAGTTATGACCTCATATTGCATTGCAGTGGAACTAGTGTTGAATTAGAGTAAAAACCTACGAATGCTGAGAAGCAGATATTTTTATTTAGACATGTACAAGTACAGAAGGGAATGTACAAAGGCTGTATGTGAAAATTTGCACCTGCTTGGGTTCTCAGTTGAAGCTTTCCAAGTTAAAGATGCCACAGTGACAGTAAAAGACATGCTGTGTTTTGTGTCATCATTTATGGTTGTGGATTTCCTTCCATCTCTAAACTGCAATTAAATGTTCCTATCATCCTGTAAATTAGTCTTTCTCTTTTAAACATCACATTTGCAACTCTACGTTCATATAATCCTGTAACTATGTAACTATTTTCATTTCAGCACTGATTCAGCAATGTACTTAAGCATATGAATAATCTCTTTGAACCCAATGGGACTCCTCACATACTAAAAATTAGGCATGGTTTAATTACTCTGCTAAATCAGCATATATACTGAAGTACAGAAATGGGGATAAAGGAGGTGGATTGCACCTACTGTAAACACCATTATTGAACAGGACATTTCTAAAACGTAATGTTATCTAGCTACTTTCAATGTTTTCAGCTGAATCATATTACTGGAGACACCATACATGAAATATTCAGATGGAATCACATCTTTTAAAACTGTTTTCTCTACAGGCAAAGTAGTTTTAAGAGGCTTGAGCCCTGCCTTGCCCTGTGTGCTCTCCTGAAGTTTGCTGCCCTTTCAGGTGTGCCATTGCAACTGGTGGGAGATCAGTGCCAGAGAGAGCCTTTTTTTCTCTAAAAGTGGAACACTGTGGAACATGATCCCATATTGCACAGGCATATTTGACATGGTGATAAACTGACAGGAACTGATAATGGAGATGGAAAGGCTTGGGGCCACCTCAGACCACTACACTACTGAAGAAAATATACTGTACCATACCTACATCCTGAGGAAGCTCTACTGTGGCCTTTAATCCTAAAACTGCACATTAAATAGAGCCCATAATGCTAACATTTTTAATCAGAGCATATCCTAGCATTTACCTTATGCTAATGAAATAGAAGACTTAAAGCATAGCCACTGAGTTGTAATTATAACTCATATATTCAAGTGAAACTGAACTTCAAGAAGTACCCTTGAAGAAAGTAGGAACATAAAACAATGAAATGAAATGTTGTAGACTGCCTTTTGTAACAGAATATGCAAGTCTGTACCAAGTATTTCCAATTTTTACTGTAGGGAACAGAGGCAAACAGGCAAAGTTCTTTGGAGTTAAGTACAAATTAATGATTTCTGCAAGGCACAATGATGTGATAATTTTAAAGAATTTTTCTCCACTGTCAAAATGTCTCATTCAAGCATAGAAGAGTTTTCAGAGAGCAAGGGCCTTGCCCTGAGTCAAAACAGGACTGATAGGTTTGATATCTTTGGTACTTACACAGTGATTAATTTACAAAACTAACAAGACACAATCAAAATTCTCTACAACAGGATGGGCAAAGACAGAATTCTGTCCCAAAGTCAGCATTTTAGCACACAGAGCAGAAAAATAAGTGCCCAAATATGGTTTAAGGACTATTTTAGAGACAGAATCCACACAATAGTGTTTAAAGTTCCTGTTCGTGGCTTAATAAGCACTAATGGAGATGGACTTACCCGAAGCTGTGAATAATGAGAGGTTGACCAGACAAAGGTTTATGGAACAGGGTGGCAGCCTGCAGGGAGCTTGGATCTCAATTAAAAAGCCAGCACATAGCCCCATTAAACAAAACAAAACAAAACAAAACAAAAAAAAAAAGAAAAAAAAAAAAAAAAAGGATCAGAGGAGGAATATTTGTACTTCTTGGCTAGGAGAGCTATTTGGGGATATTCACAGAGAAAATGGGAATGGATCCCTTATGAGGAAAAGAGGATTTAGAAAGGATCAAACAAGGGGATTTGATCTATTTGTTTCACAGATTAGGTTCTGGGAAAAAAAGACCAGTCTGTGAAGAAAAGGCCTGATTATTGTTTTCTAGTGGAAATTCTGTTTCATACAGGTTTTAATGGTAGTGGCCTGGTAGTGGTAACACTGCTGCTGGCAAAATGACTAATGCCCTGGAAAGCATTACTGGAATAATTTGCCATCTTGCACAACTCAGTCCATAACTTTACCAAATGCTTTTTTTTTTGCATCAAGTCTTTACCTTCTGCCTGAACATACCTTCTAAGCATTTGATGCTGAATTACAAATTTGCTTGGATGGAGAGGAAATTCCCTTCATGTACTGTCTGAATTTCTCTAGCTTCAGCTATCAGACATTATATGAGTCAGTTAAATAGGCCTTTTTATATCTCGTTCCACCAAAAAGGTCACTGAGCTACTATACATTATATAAAAAAATCTGCTTTGCCTTCTCATGTTCCTGCAGCCGTCACCTCTGACTCAAGAGCCGGGCTACTGTGGTCCAGGGAATCCAATTAAACAGCCCCTGTATAAGAAAAGAATAACAATGTTTATCACTTCAGAATGTAATGAAGTTCCCTAAAACCTATTTTATGCAACCTAAAATTGGGTTTGTAAAGCTCCTGTTCCTATTTGCCTATGCAGATTAGATATAAATGGTGTTTTATGTAAAAAACTGAGTTTTGCGAGTGAGAATAAACAAAGACCACACAGGGTTTCTTATTTATTTACTTGATGTTTGTTTTGATGTCAAGCACTGGTTCTACAGTGTCTTCACAATCTGGATGATGCTTCATTGAATTTCTTGGCTCATGGCCTCAGTGGAACTGTGGTATGTGATGGCTTCTCACATGCTGCAATAGGAAGGGCTGGATACCATGGAAGGCATCCAAAAATTATACAACTCTTCAGTCTGTATTTTGTCTGAATGTAATCTTAAAGAAAAGGAGGATAAGGGTATGGCACAAGTTCTGCCTCTTTAGGGCTCTGGAGTTTTAGCTCTGTGTCTTGCTCCAGCTGGAATCCCAAGGCCTGTTCCTGTGGTTAATAGTTGTTTTCTTTATGTCCTTGCAAGAATAGATCAAGACCTGTTTTTTTAAACATACTTCAAGAAAAGTTTTTCAGTATTCTGTTGCAAATCTTGACTGCTGAGTGTGTAAAGTCCTTGGTGATGTACTCTGGAATGTGGGTCCCTCCTCATTTTCTGTGAGATGACTCTCTGGGACATACAGGTTTTCTATTGATTTTCTCTGATTTTTCACTGTTTTCTAAAGGGATAAGGGTTACGGGCCCTTGTTCCTGTGCCTCCTTTCTCATGGAATCCTTTGGGTGGGAAGGGCCCCCAGGAGGTCTGTGGTCCAACCCTGTGCCCAAAGCAGGACCAGCTCTGGGATCAGGCCGGGCTTCTTGGGGCTTTCTGCAGGCAGGTCTTGAAAATCCTCTCAAATGAAGGTTTCTTTTCCTTTCTTCTCCCATGGATGATCATGGGAGCCATTACCCTGGGGCTCAGACCCTTCCCTTGAAGTGAGTAGACTGAACAGGCTCCAGCAGAATGGGAGCTTTAATATTTTGTGGAACAAAGGGTAGCAGCAGCATCCACCTCTCCTACCAAGCCTGCAGCCATTACACATCCAGATGAGCCTGTCCAGTGCCTTCTGTGAGTGTGCACTGGAGTATCGATTTCAGGAGGAGCAAGTAAGGATTTACATTATTGTTGATTTAATGACAGTAAATAAAACCATTTCTATTGGTATTTACTTGTGTTTGTAAATAAAAACACGGGGACCTGTCTTTTCTGTAACATACTCTTCTCTTGTCAATTGTACTCTCCAGTTTCGGTTCCCTGACTTTCTCAAAACATCCTTCAAAAATTGTACTTGAGTTCTGTTGTGGGCAAAAATCTTTATCAAAATTAAAGGACAATAGGTTCATTAACATTGATGAATAATGAATGATAGGATGTTGCCCTTAGATAACTCAGCTATCAACATTATTACAAGTGACCATTTAATGTAAACACAAATATGATATTCTAATTTATTTTCAGTTTCCTTTTATTTGCTAATTCATCAATGTATTAAATTGCTTATCTGGAAAAAAGTCTTTGCAAATAACAATTTCATTTGTTACACACTTATAAATGTTTAATATTTATAATTTAGGAATTGAAGAAGGGAGGTCTGGAATTATGTGACCACCTGTGCAACATGATTTTCCCAGCTTATCTTCCCATTGTTCAAGATTTGGATCACAGGGTTCATCATAATCTGCCTTGTGTGTGCCCCATCTGTGCAGGACAGGGAGGAAACAGCTGAGAAGCCTCCTACCTGCCACGTGTCCTACCATCCATGTGAGTAACCAGTGTACTGAAGGAAGAAGACAGATAACTCAGGCTCCCATGTAAGGTAGCAGATGGGTTGAGACATAACACATTTAAGGACTGTATACATCAGAATCTGTTTGTTCTGCTGAATTGCATGTATTGCAAGGTACAGAAATTTTATGCTTGGTGTGATTGTTGGATTCTTACTAGTATTGCCTTGCTTTCTCACTGCTTATTAAGAAATTATTCACACTTGTGATGAGCATCACACAATAATGAGTCATAAAATAGTTTTTTTATGCTACATCTTTCCAACATTCACAAAGCTTTAGGGAAGCTTTAGGTGTTGCTTTAGGAAAGGGAAGTCAGTCCAAGCAGCTGCTCAGCTCCTGTCTCTTCCACTTTTTTTACTTCATTTTCTCACGACTTAAGTTTTCAGATGTTGTACATAAAATTGTTGTGATGCAACTCATGATCATATTACTGAAGTGATTCATTATGGATTATAACCTTTTCCAATAGGAGGGTGGTTTCTAGCTGAGTAGCTTCAGTGCAGTAACCAACCATCTCTGTTTCTCTTTGCTCGTCTAGTTCATTGGGGTGGAGAAGCTGCCTAATGAGAGCTCATCAAGCAAGAATCCTCTGGGTTTCAAAGCATAAACAAACGGGTTGTATCATGACCAACTCCCACAGTTCATGTTTTCCTATTCATTCAATAAAAAATGAATTAATAAGCTTTCTGTTCTCCTGAACTCTTTGTTCTGTTCATTCTTTCCTTAGGATAGCCAGCATTTTCCTTCTGTTAAAAAAACAGAGAACTATTTTGCCTCATCATTGCTGTTCACTTAACCACTCCATTCATTATACAACTCAATTGATCCTAATAAAGCCATAGCATTAATGCATCGATGCTGTGAGTTCTAAAGCAATAGACTGTTTACTTCTTTCCTCCTATGTGCACTTGTTTCTTTAATTTATTTTCTTAGATGTAGTCTGATGGCAACGTTCCTGTTTTGTATTATAAATATATGAGAATTTGTCTTCATGGGCTTGAGGTTAGTGTTTACTACATTCTAATAAACACCCTGATTACCATGGGGCTCTGATTATAACCAACAGTCAGAACATTATCTTCAATCTTCTGAGGAAGAATTTCCTTAGGTTTCACAATACTATTCAGAAAAAAAAAAAAAAAAGTACATGTTACATTTGTGTTTTGTCTTGTTAGCAGTCATTGCTCTGTGGCTAGTATAGTTTGCCTCAAATGATTTATATAGTGGTTAAATAAGAATTAGAATAAATAGAATTTTTGGGAAGAGAAATTCTTTACTGTGAGGGTGGTAAGGCACTGGCACAGGTTTGCCCAGAGAAGCTGTGGCTATCCCATCCCTTAGAGTGTTCAAGGCTCATTGGAAGGAGCTCTGAGCAACCTGGTCAAGTGGAAGGTATCCCTGTCCATGACAGTGGATTGGAATGAGATGCTCTTTAAGGTCCCTCCAACCCAAACCATTCTATGATTCTGTGATAAAACTGCTTTAACCATTAGAGCCTAAAACTGCCTTAACATCTTTTGTGTTAACACACACAGTCCCCATGTTGAGATTCTCTGTGAGAGTTGACAGGTGCCTGCAGCAGGAGCACATTGTGTGCTGAGATGCACCAAGTGTTTGTCATGACTGCTATAAAAATAACATTGTTATTTTTCTAGAGGTAATTGGTAAAGATTTTATATTCTCACTTTTGATTTTATAACACTTAGAAATCTACTTAAAAAGTGACAATGGCGTTTTCTGAAAGAAGCTTGCAAGCAAAACAGCCTCGAAACTTCTCATGCTGTTATTTTACTGTGAATGCTTACTCAGCACCATGTGAGATGATAAAGGGAAGTATGGTCTTGAGCTGTTCTCACAAAACAAGGAAGAGATGAAAAAAGATCAAAAGAGGTGATTCTTCCCCTCTACTATACCCTGTGAGCCCCCATTTATGGTACTGCAGTGCTGAGGTCCCAAGCACAAGAAAGACATTGACCTATTTGGAGCAACTCCAGAGAAGGGCCATGAAAAGGATCAGGGGACTGGAGCACATCTAGTAAGAAAGACTGACAGGACTAAGATTGTTCAGCCTGGAGAAGGAAAGGCTCCATGGAGACCTTATAGCATCTTCCAGTACCTAAAGGGGGTGTATAAAATTGATACTTTTACCAGGTCCTATGGTGATAGGATAAGGGGTAAGGGTTTTAAACTGTAAGAGGGTTTCTTCAAATCAGATTGAAGGAATAGATTTTTTAACAATGAGGATGTTAAGAAACTGGAACAGCTGCCCAGAGATGCTGTAGATGCCTCATCATTGGAAGTGTTCAAGGACAGTTTGAGTGGGGCTTCAAGAAACCTGATACAATAGAAGGCATCTCTCCCTAGAGCAGGGGTTTGGAACTAGATGATCTTTCAGGTCCTTTCCAACCAAAACCATTCTATGATTATATTGAAGAGTATAAATGAATTAATTTCACACTGCCTACAAAAGAAAGGGATGACTCAGTCATTTATATAATTCACTGGTATATGAAATTAAGAAAAATCTGCCTGTTGACTTTTGTTCTTATGTACTTTTTAATTCTCAACTAAGAAAAACCTTTGAAAAATTTCATACTGGCTAGCACCGGCAAAATTTAATTTTCTGCTTAAAACTTTGTTTTAATGAATTGAAGCCTGTCTTTACAATTTTGTAGCTGCAGCTTGGGTCCTGTATGTAACTTTCTATTTATTGTCAGTGCTCCATGGAATTTCAAAGCTGCTGTCTCGTAGCACAGCCACAGGGGGCTGGGTTTTCAGACTAGGTATGCCATTTATTTTCCAGGAAAAATAATGGAAGATTAGTGTGTCTTGTCTAGAAAACCTTAGCCAGGACATTTATTTCATACAGTTACTTGGTAAAGTAGTCTAGGCATGTAATCACTTGAGCTGTCTCATAGACAAGAGATGAATGCGATTACACACGGATGTGTTGCTAATATCGATGGGCAGATACTAATCACTTTGTGATTCCTGGTAGAGTGATGTGTCCCTGAATATGCACCCAGAGTACAGGAAGCAGGGAATGATGAATTTGAAAATATACCTTTATAATGTCTTTGCTATTCTATTCAATTATGAAGGGCTACCTTGTCTTGAGTGCTCTGGGTGTCTATCATGTCTCCTCAGGGAGGCACTCCAGATGCACCCGAGGAAAGCACCCCCAGGTCACCACTCCTGTCCCAAAGCCCCCCCAGTTACCTCCAGGCAGCTGCTCTTGGTTTTTTGCCCAAGTGCCAGCTTACAGATCACTTAAAGCCTTGTATCCCACCAGGGCAAGTGTCAGAAAGGACACCAGGAAAGCTCCACCTGAGGCTGCCCCTGGGATCCACAGTCCCATATCTCACCCAAGCAGGACTACCATCTCTGCTAGTGCCACACTGTGGGGTGGAGGGGAGAGCCAGGGAGAAGCCTCAAGCTGGCACATCTGTTCACTGCTGGAACTGGATGGCAGGGAGGAGCCAGGCGGGGCAGTCAAGAGTGCCCTGAAAAGGGATGGTCAGAAATGATGACAGTGGAGCTGCCCAGCAGCCCAAACTGCTCTTTGAGTCAGAGTCCTGCAGCAAGAACATTGTGAACCCCCTTGAAAGTGTACAGTTCACATGAGAGAGGATGAGCTGTGCTACGTGAACCATTATGCCTGCCCTGGGCAGGGGATTACTGTTTGTTTCCCCCAGCAAGAGTCAGCCTGGACAAATTGACTCATTTGCACTGAGTGCCACACAGTCACTATACTTGCTTTTTATTTGTTTTGGTTTCTTTTTAATTTGTTTGTTTGTTTTGTGATGGGCTTTGTAGGTTTTTAGTTGATTGGTTGTTTGCTTTGTTTTGTTTAATTTAATTATTTTTTTTTTTAGGTTTTGGGTTTTGTTTTTAATTTAATTTAATTTAATTTTATTTTATTTTATTTTACTTTAGCCAGTATTGGGAACAAAAAATGTGGCACAAACTGCATCTATTATCTCCTGATCCTTGAGCTGATCTGTATCCATAAAATCAGGGCATTTGCAATTTTTATTTCTGAGCACACCATGCTGATTCCAACAAGGAGGCCCTTCTTGGCACAATTCTCTCCAGGCGACGCTGAATAATAAATTTGTGAAGTTATAAGTTATATGAAATACCTGGTTCTTGTTATTCCAAATGAGTTCTGCCTTACAGTCAAATCAAAATAGTTTGCTCTGGGTGGGTAAGAGGAGGGAGATGTTAAAATGAAAACCTGAGGAACTAAATTCACAGACCTGAGGGGAATAGTAGTGTTACCTTTCCCTCCAGAGCCTCAAGTTTTCCTCTGAATGCTCTAACCCCGTGCTTCTGGGTCATACAGAGTCAGTGTTACCAACCCTGGCTGTCTGGGGATTCCAACAGAATCAAGTGGCATGTTTTGAGTGGAATTAAATGTAGTGTGAAGATGTTCATTCCGGTAAAGTAAAAATTTAAAGCTCTTAAATTTTATCTGAATTATACATGTGTGCACCTTTTTTTTTTTCTTTCACTGTCCAATTGAAAATAAATCTAGTTTTTTCCACCACACTGTTATGGACTGAACAGAAGAGCTGTTGCCAGAAAGGCCTTAGATTCTTGAACAATTTTTAGTGTATGTTTTACAATAACTGACTCATGATCTGCTCCTTCATGCTACTGTTTATGAAATGCTTGTTGAATGTCTAAAAAAGGATAAAGAGGTACAGTTCTTTGAATATGACTACCTTAGGGCTTCTATAAAATTGGACTTACAGTAACTCTTGTTGAAAATGGTTGCCCTTCTGTATTTAAGAGAAAGGCAGAAGATGAAAATAGGAAAAAGCCAAAAAAAATCTAGTGCAAACACAAAGCTGTTGAGATTAGGATGAGAGCACCAAGAAGGAATTTTTATGGTGTATTTTGTGGAACTTTATGGTGGAGATTTCCGAGAATACCATCTCGCTCTTACTGCTTCAGCTCTGTCCAAAAGGAAACAGGATTTAGTCTGTTCATTGCAAAATAGATAAAAATGTCAATCAGGTGTTGCATCTGTAAGGACAGACACAGCCTGTGTACACCTGGCACCACAGAGAGAAGAAGAAGCTTGACTGCATTTTAGAAACATGAAAATTTGGAGAAGACAACAGTGTTAATCCTTCTCTGCTCCTATACAGAAAAGTGTGCGTCTTTCATTTTCAAACTCTAGTTATAAAAATGTAAACTATTAAATTGTATTAAAACTGAATAACTTTATAATGTTATTGACATTCAAACAAAAGCCTAAGCCAAATCTAGGAGTAAAAATTTTGTCATGCCCTTTAAACACAGTATAAATGTTTATTTTCACTTAAATAAATGGTTATGATCATTTCAGGTTCAACCTTTCCCTAGGTATTGTGCTTTACTACCTCTTGAACCTAGACCTGGAGCTCTGGTGGGTCTCTAGGGTATACATTTATTTCTAAATGTACACACACAAACATGCTAGGACTGAGCTGGCTGGAAATGCTGTTTCTTCATGTGAAACGCTGGAGGGAGGAAAGATTGGTTTTCCTATGGATTTCTTTTCTCCCTTGAGACCATTCTGACAAACTGTCTTCTCTTTGGGTAGAAAAATCTATCTGCCCTGTATTCCAGTCAGTTTTGATTCCTCCATCACCCAGGAAAGTGGTGGGTAGGGAGGGCCTGGTGAGGAATGGGAGCAGAGGACAAGGAAGACACGGCTTTTATCCAATACTATGATTGTTTCCCTAACCCTGTGCATGGGTGTGGATGGCTGGTTTGCAAAGCATGCAAGAGGGAAGGTAAATCTATAAAAGCTGTTCTCACAAGTTTGAAATTAAACACTTACCAAGCAGGTTTTGTCTTTAAATTTTTTCTCTAACCAAAATTCAGTGGAAATTTTCATGAGACTTTTGTTTGTTTGTTTGTTTGTTTTGCAACAGAAGTTTGGTGGTTTTTTAATTCCTTTTTGCCTCTAGACATGACTTTTAAAATTGTCCAGTTATTTTAACTGAGAAAAGATTTTGGTGTGCCTTCAGGGAAACAGTTAAGAAATTATGAATTTCTATGTTGTAAGTACACAGATTTTTATTGCTGTTATTTTGCTGTCAGATAATTTGATGACTGGTCCTTCCACAGGATAGAAAAATTATAGCCTTGGAAAGAGTTTCCTTTAACATCTATCAAATGTCAATTAAAATGTTTTCATTAATGCAGTAATATCTCTTGTATCAGGTAAACTGTATTGTCTAATTCCAATAAACTTAATTAAATACGTTAATTAACTGGAAGTCTGAGGAACTACTGATGAGAAAAATATTATTTGATGAGCTGTCCTCTGAGTCAATCAGCATTCTTCCATTGGCAAAAAATGTTGTAAACCAGACGTTTGGGCTACCTTGTTTTCTTGGAAAAAAACCACACTCCAATATTATGTATTGAAGTTTAAATATTGCTATTACTTCTGAGTAGAAACAGCTGAAGAATGAGGATCTGGAAGGAGGATGTTCTAAGACTGCCTTTGGCAATAAAAGCAATGTCCTGGAGAAAGGAGGTCTGTGGTTCTTATTTGCCGCAGGAGAAGTAGCAGGTAATAGTATGGCTACTCGGAATAATATCTTGGATGGGTCAATTAACTCATTTAGTTCAAAACAACTGTAGCATTTTCATCTTTTTCTGTTTATCCAAGCTGAAAAACAAGTCTCTTGACCTTGCTAAATAGATACAAATATTTGTTAGCACAACAGTGATGCTTTAGATTTTATTTTGAGGACAGAAGTTATGTCATATCAGCATCAAGGTGAAAAGCACCAGCTCAGGCTTGTTGATTTGAAAAAAAAAAAAA
>VXAU01002141.1:684903-705107 GCA_013399695.1 Formicarius rufipectus | reverse complement strand
AAAAAAAAGAAAAAGAAACAAAAAAATCCCTGGGTTCCAAAGTAAAAAAGTAATCCTTGAGGCATGTGGTTACAGATAGGAGAATAATGGCCTATGTCTTCATTCCTCTGACTTTCAAATAGGGACCCAGGTGAAAAACAGACCAAATTTACTTTCATTGGCTCCACTGCTCTTGGTATTCTGACTGTAACATTTCATATTCATTCTTTTAAATATTGTACCTCCCCTACTTAAAATCCAGCCTTGGATTTGGATGCATACAGGTGGAAATTCACTTCCATTTGTTATACAGAAAACAACTGTGGTAATAGATCTATTATAGAGCCTAAAGATAAACTGTATAGACAAGTAAGGAAGAGCATAGAAGACGAAGGGTTAAGTGATGATGTGAGCAGAAACTGAGCTCAGAATTGGAGCTGTTATAAATTGAGAAAACAACATAGCTCCAAGGTGTTTTGTGGATTGAAAAGCTATTAATTCTTTACATAACATTACCATTAGTTACTTAGGTAGGTTGTATTAAAATAAAGCTGAGAGTTAACCGAACCTTGCATTTTATAGGTGCATGTTTAATTAAATTGTATGTTTTATCCGTAGTAATAAAATACGAGGCTCATCTGAGTTAACACCGAGTTTGAAAGTCTGAAACATCTTCAGCATCTCCGTTCGGGGCTATTTGGTATATGAGCCATAACATCCACTGGGGGAAAGTGCTCTCTCTGAACCTTTCCATTTGCAGCCAGAAAGCTGTGCTGCCTGTCATGCTGATGCTGTATTGAGCAAGGCAATAAAACAGCTTCCTCTTCTGGAATGACGTGAACCTGCGAACTCAAAATTCTCCTAATCAGCAGAGAGAACTCAGCTTTGCATGTGATTTAAATTTAGAAGCACCAACACAAGACAGTGCTATGAAAGTGTATTCAAGCCATGCCGAAAGACGTGCAATGGTTTCCTGTTGGTGTTGGAGGACAGAGGAGTACACTTTTACATAAGGCAGCTAAAACCCCCTATTTAACCACCTGCACTCTTCTTGCAGTGTTTTGCTTCTAGTCTTTGTTGACAGTGAATAATCTTTGTATTTCTCCCCACTATAACAGGCTTATAAGCACTTGATTTCAGGGATGAC
The DNA here is from genome assembly GCA_013399695.1 of Formicarius rufipectus. NCBI lineage: Eukaryota > Metazoa > Chordata > Aves > Passeriformes > Formicariidae > Formicarius > Formicarius rufipectus. Next base: position 703,981 of record VXAU01002141.1, on the reverse strand, counting down.
CCCAGAAAAGGCCTCATTCAGTATGTCCTGCTACTTCAGTTTTGTCTACAGAGAAACTGAACTTTTCTGATGTGTACTTTTAGACTATGATTTTAAAAACTGAATGTCCAGAACTCCAGAAGGAAAACTGATGACTTGATCTGCCACTGCTCCCTTATTACAGTGCAGTCACTTGAACCTTCCTCGCTTTGAAAACTAAAAAAGCTTCAAATCAGTGCAGAACCCCCTCCAGGGGGTTGGTTAATGAGGTTGTCTCCATTTGGCGAGGAGATTTAAAAAAGGAAAATCTGGATTCAGCTCTGCAAGCATTCCAGTGGCATTGCTGTGTTTGAAAGGCTGGGAAATTGTGTTTGTCCTGCACACTGGAGGACCCTGAGCGGCTGGACATCTGCCAACCCACAGCCACCATTCCTCTGGCTGCAGCTCAGGAACAAAGCTGGTCCCATCTCCAAGGAAGGTTTAAAACCGGGTGGTTGGGTCATTGGTTATGTTATGTGGAGTCCAGCCTGTGCAGTCTGCATGGCAGAGAGACAGGATGCACAAAGACATCCCAGTATTAGGACCAGACTGAAGTTTGGCCTCATTTTGGCTGGGGCACAGATGAATCAACACTTATGAACAGATTCATGTTGCTGTCAGTCCAGCCTGGCAGATGATTCTGATGCATCTCCCCAGCTCTGGCAACAGGAGCCATATGAAACTTTTAAGGTAGAATCGGACATGGTGGAAAGTAATTTACCTTTGACTTAGCCAAAGTTATGTGAATAAGGAATGATCTGGACAAAACAGGTAAGAAACATTTCTGCTGATATTGGGCACAAAATTTATTGTCCATGGAAACTAGAAAGATTTTCATGCCTAATTCTTTCAAGGTCCAAAATGATTTATAGGGACAAGTCATCTGAAACTAATTCATCTAATTTTCTCTACAGCGTTTGCTGTATTTTGGCTGTTCTTTGACTGAGCTTGAAGAGAAGAAAATAACCTCTTTTTTTTTGGTTTGTATTGCTATCTTGCAATGAATCTTCCACTACGATGGATTTTCCATGCTCATCTTGTTGCTGTGTTCCCCAGATGCCAATGGAGCCAAGAGAAACCACTGCAGAAAGAAATCACTACCTGTACTCTGGAGATCATCATTGATCAGTGATGGTATTGATTTGTGTTCATCAGAGGGCAGAACACATCTATCATACAGATAAACAATCTGCTTGTTCTTTAAAACACTGCTTGTAGGTGTGAAAGAGATTGCTGAAGATTCTGTTTTGAAAAGCTTGGGCACATTTAGCTGAAACATAAGCCTTAAGTCCCTCAAATACAAGTTTGTGGTGCCTAACAATATTTGCTGCAGACGTATACAAAAATTTACAATGCTATAACCTTGATTGCAATATCGAGTGGAAATGTAGCTTTGATAATTATTTCTAAAGTTATTAGCCTTGTGAATTCTTAGATAAACACATGCAAAACCTGAGTTTTAAACTACCTTTTATTAACACCCAATACCTTGCACAGTCATTCCCAAGAGAAAATCGCATTACACTGGTGAAAGAAAATCACGAATTATGTACGTTAAAGTTTGGCCCTTGACTGTAAATTCTTTTTGAGCAGTGACAGTATTCTTTCATCCTTCTGTAACAGTACCCGGGGCTTGAATTCAAGACTTTTGGTGTTACAGTAATGAATGCCTGTAATGTTGCATTCCCTGCACATTTACTGGACAAATCCACATCTGGGATTTACATGTTTCTCTGTTTAGTTTGCACCCCAGAAGAATGAAAGAAGCAAAGATTCTTTGAAGAAGAAGTATTTTGTTATTGTGCCTGACCAGTCTGTCTGTTCTCTCCAGCAGGATGAGTGGCTGTGTGATGAAAGGAAGAGCAGAGGGTGCTCTATCCCTTGACTTTAGCAAGTCCTTTGACACTGTTTCCTGCAGTGTTCTGGCTGCCAAACTGGTGAGATCTGGATTGAATAAGTGGACAATAAGGTGGGTGGAAATTTGGCTGGACCACTGGGCTCAAAAGGTGGTGATCAGAAGTACAAAATCCAGCTGGCAGCGGATTCCTGGTGCCATGTCCCAGGGATCAGTACTGTGGCCAAGACTGATAACGGCTTTGCTTACAATGTGGACAATTCCTCTGACTGCAGGGGGTGATTTTCATCCAGGGAGTCATAAAGTAGGTAGGGTTGATCACAAGCAGATGTATAGCATTGTGAATAGGACAGGTCTCCTTGTTTGTAAGGAGCACTTATTGCAGAATAGCACTTGACAAGAGTCTAAATGTGGATTCAAAACAAGCTGACTTAATCTGTTGTGTAGCAGGAAGGAAGTGGCGTGGGACTGGGCTGGAAAATTCTGTCCTAAGTAATGCTCCTGTCAGCTGAGTGGAACTCAGCTCCCAGAACTGCCTCTTACAAGTAAAACACATCAGTAAATAGTGGTATTTTCTTTAATGCTGAAGAGGTAAGGGCAGAGAGCGTGGTTAAGTGTCATGCCAATTCAGGTAACATTCTCCTGTGGTTCACCATTGCTCCCAGGATACCCTTTACCTGGACAATGCATGTTTCTCTAGGACCTGCCCCAAAACCTAGGTCTGCCATTCTTGCCCAGGACAAAAGTGGTATAAACAGTGTTGTGGTGGTCATTTATGTGAGGAAAAAAAAGTATTGCCTTCTGATAGACAAACAGTTTAGTATATGCCTGGAAAAGAAAAATTTTCCGAGAGAGAGGTGACATCCAGCTTGATTTAATGCTTTGAGGTTTGGAACTTTTTATTGCTGATTTTGGTGAACCTCTGTACCAAAACAGCTGTATGGAACTTTTTATTGCTGGTTTTTGTGAACCTCGGTACCAAAATAGCTGTATTTTACCCTTGAAGCAATATATGATTTTGGGATAGTAATATAAAAAATCCTTTGGCATTTTATCTATTGGCTAGTTATTTCTAGACAGTTATTTCCACCCGCTATTTTGTAAACTTGATATTTAAAGCACTTAGTAGTCCATAAGACACTGATCTTCCTATTTTGCTGTTCCTATCTTCTGTTTTCACGGTGCCTGATGTACAACATATGAGTCATCCCTGTTAATTCTATACTTCCTACCTGCAGTTTGGGATGAGACTTGGTAGTCTTTTCCTTTCAGCTGACATTTTCTTTGGGAGTAAAGGGCAGGTAAATGTTTTGAAGTAAATTAAATGTTTAAAACATTGTCAAAATAGTGCAGGAGCTTCTCTCCTCAGTGAAATCTGAAAAGGCACTAACAATTCATTTCCTGCTGGGATTCTTTTATCTTGACCTGAAAGGAAAGCCTTGAGGATTAAGAGGGCATTTCACTTTACATACCATCTGTGTTTCTCCACCCCACCTTTTCCTTGTTTTTTGCCTTTCAGTTTTTATTCCCGCTGTTACTAATTTTTATTTTTTTAAATTTATTACTCATTTCTTATTCCTGTCTCCCTCACATGCCTTTTTTACAGCTGCATTTCAGGCTCCACCTCAATTTCCTTCTGATTTCAACCTTGTCCTCACTTCTAATTATTTTCAGTCTTGCTTGGCTACCAAGGATCTAAATTATATGCAAAGAGAAAACAAACATCATATTGTAGAACTACATTGTCCTTGATGGCTACTGGCAAAAACACCACCAGTACTTCATAGAATCATCACAGAATCATCAAATGGTTTGGATTGGAAGGGACATTAAAGCTTATCTCATTCTAATCCCCCTGCCATGGGCAGGGGCACCTTCCACTAGACCAGGTTGCTGCAAGCCTACCCCAGCTGGGTCTGGAGCACTTCCAGGAATGGGGCATCAACAACTTTTCTGGGCAGCCTGTGCCAGTGCTTCACCACCTTGACAGGGAAGAATTTCTTCCTAAATAGGACCTTGGGGTCTCTTCTTTTTCAGCTGGAATACTTTTCCCTCTAGGTATCTTCTATATTTTTGATAATATTTTAGGATGGAAGTAAGAAAAAACAAACAAATACAACCTACAATATAAAAAAAAATGTTACCAATAATGTAAAAATGCTGCCCCAAATATACAAATGCACAAGGTCAGAACCTTGATTTCTTCCAAGTTTCATTCTCATTTTCAATTACAGCTGTGACAAGACTGGATCACAAAAAACACAGCAAAGAACAGAAACAATTCATCTTGAGACACTGCAAAGCTGCCTTGTTTGTAAATCCTTATGGCAGACAGTAAAATATCAGTTTTATCCCTCTACACTTAGTCTTTTTTTTTTTTTTTTTCATTTCCAAAGTCACTGTCCACAGTAAAGATGATGGTCATTTGTGTGATGTCAGAGAGAGCAAGCACATGAAGCAAACTTGGCATCAATCTAAAGAAAATTATATCATAAAAAGCTTTGATTTTCCATATCTAATAATGTCTGAGTCTTCTACAAGCCAGTTAAGTAATGCATAGTGCTATTTTGGAGTGACTCTTCTTTCTGTAAAAGCTACTTGCATTGCTATTTTTTTCCACTTCCTATTTTAATATATATATATTTTTAAAAGGAGCAAAATTAAGGGTCTTTTTTCCCCCCTTAAGACATGATTTATATTCTCTGTTTGGGTTTGTGTTATTTGAGTCATTTCTTGTGGAGCAAAATATCAATAATCACCTTCAAAAAGAATGCATGTCAGAACCTGACAGAGTAAAATGTATCCCTACCATGCATACACCTCCAACTCTACTACTGTCCCTTGTCACCCTAAAACAAAACAAAACAAAAAAAAGAAAAAAGAAAGAAAAGAGAGAGAAAATAAGAAAAAGATTGAACTCCAGAAATCCTCAGTCTGGATATTGGACTTCTGATGCACTTTGAAGTCAGTAATTCAGTAAGTGTCCCATTCTGGTACTGGACAACCTATAGAACATTTACATTCTCTAGAAGTATTTATCATGTGCTGACAGTAACAATAAAATATGCCCATTTTTAGAGTGCCCTGAAAGATCAGCTGTTTTTTTTCACTTTTTTTTTTTTGTTTTTTTTTTTTTTTTTTTTCACCTCAACACTCAACCACAGCAGAGCTTTATGGTGCAGGTGCCTTAAATCAGGATTTGCCAAACAGGTGAAGATTTATGACCAGACTGGATAAAGGACCTTCCACCCACAAGTTCCATGCCAGGAATGACAGGAACTTAAAAATTTTCAGCTGGACTTTTGAATTCATGCTGAACGTTCTGCAGGATCATTCAACTCATGCTGCTGATCTGAATACATCCAATAACTTGATAAGCTATGCAACTGAAAACATTTTTATCAGGAGAGAATTCCTTGTAAAAATTTAAAAAACATTATGTCTGTTTTATTAGCTGCAGGAGCTTAGGGGGAAACTGATTAAAACAGTTATATTTTTACAAGCTTGGGAAGAGGAAGGGGGATTTAACTGCCTCTCCTCAGCACTCAGTCTCACTGAGCCCAGCCAAGCTCACTGTTTCATTGCTCACAGATAGGTACCTTCTAGTGAGCAGATGCCATTCTTTTTCAGTGGGTTTATTCATGTCCATGGAGATGTGAACTTCATTAAATGATTTCCTGAATCAGAAAGCTGAGATTGTATTTTTTGGGTGATTTGCCATCTGCTATTTGTCTGCACTCTTCCTCACCAGAATGATTTGGTTTGTTCTGCAGTGTCTCAGCAAGGAGTCAGAAATGTCTCCACAAATCTTTGGATGCCAAAAGTGGCAAAACAAAGGTCCTTCATAGCACTTTAGATTGTAATTTTCACTTTTATTGACAAAGCCTCATTCTTTTCGGCACCTGCATTTGTCTCTTTTGATTTATTTTTATATGCACAAATTTTAACATCAGCAAAATATTGTTTACAAAATTAGATCTGTCTGTAGGTGGGAATATCTAGAAAGCAGCAGCACTGTTAAAAGCACTGATTTCAAAAGATTCATTAGTTCTGCAATATATTCGTTCCCCTTGGCCTGTTTCTGTTGCTCTGTTCCCTTCTGTTATTCAGCTCAGCGCAGCACTTGCTTCAGCGTGAACTCAGTCTGCTCTAAAGAAGAAAAACAGAATCATGTGAAATCACAATATCTCAGTAACAGTAAGAGATAATATCTTCAGTTTGTTTTGCCTGTAAGAGTGTCTGGGCCAATAGAACAGCCAAGGGTCATAAAACTCTTGCGTCACTACCAATTTATCAGCTTGAATCTATGGTATCTTCCTTTGATATTTGTTGGCTCATGCCAACATTAACTTTCCTTGATTTTAACCCCCTTTGTGTGCTTAGGCATCTTCTAGTAGTGAATATTTTTGGTTTGTTAGTTTATGTATTTTTTAAGAAAATGGATGCACAAGATTGTCTTCAAATATAGTGCTCTAGAAAACGGAGGGTCTGCTCAAGTTAATAACCTCCTTTTCTTTTTGAATATTGAGATTAATGCAGACTTGACCCTAAAAAGATAAGCCCAAATATTTTCTTACTTGAAAAATTATGTTTAAAAGTCAATACTTTAGACAGTCTTTTTTTTTTTTTTCCCCTTAAAAGGCATTGAATCCCCTGCTATGATGAGACCCAGCTCTTTATAGTGCAAAATGTAATCAGCCACTTTCCATTATTATATTGTATGACAGTATGACTTCATTGCTAACACAATTTACTTAAATTGAATATTTTGGCAGATGTGCTCATGAGACTGGAGGAGCAGAGCTTCTATTAAATCCCATCCTGGAACAATAACAGATTCTGTAGTAGATTTCGCTATGCAGTAGTTCCCAGCTCTGTTCATAACTTACCACAAACATTATAGGAGACATTAGGAAAATACACTCAGTAAAAGACTGAAATATACTCCAGGATATGGCCAGAAATGACAGGCGTCGATACAATTTGATTTGTGATGGAGAGTTTGCACAGCAGTGCTGCCTAGACAACAGAGGTCAGTAAACACATCCTCTTGTGATTCCAGTGACACTTATGAGAGGAAACAAACAATTCTTTAGTGAAAGATGCCTTTTTCTTCTCCTCTGCTGTGCTTTTATACCGTTTTCCTTAGGATAAGTGACAAACACAGAACGTGATTCTTTCTGCAGGCTGCAAACTGTGCCAGCACAGTGGGGGTTTTAGGGATGAATTGTGTGTGTGAATGAGCTGCTGTTTATACTATACAGTAATGAAGGCAGGTAGAAGAAATTCTTCTTGCATTTGGTATAAAGTCTTACCACTGTCTGTTGACAATTCAGAGCATCCTGTGAGATCGGTATCTCCTGCTCAAACAACGGGGTGCTCACAGCAGAATGCTGCTAGAGGGTGAAGCACGATTGTTGACCACAGACTTTGATTCTGAGGAGCACTGGGTAACTTTTCAGATATGGTGAGTTTAGAGACAGGTTCTAGAACTTGAGAAAATATTCTGTGGAAAGTCAGACTAAAACCTGCATCAACATTCACATTTCACTCTACTACTTCCTTCTTATTGGAGGAAGTTGTCTGTTCTAGGGCTTTGACTAGGTTAATTTCAACCTAAGTCAACTTTAGACTAATCGCAAGACAGAAATATTCCAGGTCAAGGATTAGATATGAGGCTTTCTGTACTTTGGTCCAAGATACAAATTATAAGCACTAATCTGAAAGCATTATTGGCTCTCTATAGCATTAAAAAAAAAAAAAATAATCAAAAAACCCCACCCATGACAAAACTAACTCCATTCTGAAGACCTTGATTTTTTCATAAGCTTTTCTGATTTTCTGAGATCATAAGTACATCTCAATATGCTCAAAAGGTGGGATCATCAAACTCTGAGTGCCATGGGAAGGTAAGCTTATCTCATCAATACTATTTCCTCTTTTCTTGACTTCCTGATTTATTTTAAAGGACTTATTTAAAGAAAACAAAAGAAAAATAAAGGTAACACTGAAGTTGCCACTTGGGTTGGCAAATCAGTAAAGGACATCAATATGAAATGGGTAATAAAACAAAATACACTAAAGATTTCAAATCTCTGACCAGGAAAAACTCTTAAAACTTGCCAGACTTTAATGACTCCGAATAAGCTTCTTCTTCCTGCTTACCAAGAGCAGTGTCACATAGGTACACCTCCTACACCAAACCACTGTTCAGAACTGAGCTTTCAAGTCTTCAAGAGCTAAATTTGCAGCTGATAAGGCTCCTGCCCACATATATCAGCTTGTCTTTCAGCCCACTGGATCTCTCGTCCACAGTGGTACCCAACAGAGCAAGAATGAAAGATGAGCCTTCAATCAGCAAAGCCCTCTGAAAGTGCAGTGAGGTCAGAAAGACCAAAAGGGACCAAAACTTGGCAGGTCTAAAGTACCAAAAAGCAGTATTCTCACAACTTGCCTTGAACTTTGCTACCTTCTCCAGTAGCCAGGCCATGAGCTAACAAAGTGCTTGTACGGCTGTTTGTCTTCAACCGCACCAGCAGCCTCCCTGCGGTCAGCAGGATTATTTGTACGTTAAATATTGATTACTGTAAATGTGCTGGCTTGGAGCCAACAGACATTTCCTTGTCACAAAGGACTGTTCCTTCGAAGAAAGGAATCACCTTTAGTGGCAAAAGAAAAAGTCTGCTTGGGGAAAATGGGAAGCAGAATTCTACCTGAGTGTAGAAAAGGGTGGCTTTGACTGTGTCGACTGATACTATAACTGCTTTTAGACTGCCTGGGTCTAACTCATCGATGGCTCTGTTAGGGTCCTCATCTGCCTACTGGAAGTGTGAAGTGCCATTACTATAGACTCCGTGATGTCTAGTGGCCTCAGAAAGCCTGGGGCTGTGTCACCTGAGGCTATGGAGTTGTTTTTCATTCATTCTTGCCACAAATTAAGGAAAAAGTGTTAAAGTTTATCTGGGTATTTCTTGAGTTTTAGTTTTTTACTGTAGTAACCTATATTTAACTTCAACTTTTAAAATTAAAAGCCTGATCTTTTCAGTTCCTATTTCTACTAACAGTCCCTATTCATTTACATAAATATACAGATGGAAAGCTATTTTCAGACGTGTTCAGCATTGGCTTATATTCTGTGGAAGTCAGCAGTAAAACTCCTACTGATTTTTACTTGGGAGTAGAACTATGTCAACTCCAAACAGTTTTGAAAAGCACAATTTAAACATTATTTCTGACCAAATGCTACCCAGGTATAATCCTGAAGAAATGAAGTCAAAACATTTAATTAAAAATGTCACCCTATTTTCAGTCCACATTTTCTCCTTAATGTGGATGCCTTGTCTGTACAGGCAGAGACATAACAGAGAATAAATATTTCCTATGGATACTGCTGCTTAATTCAAGCTGCTGTTATGACACATTTATCTGAAGTGCATTGAAAACATTACAGCCATTTGCATCCTTGTTGCTGTACATAACTCTATTGGTTTGTTGTTTTTTGGTGTTTTTTTTTGAATGCAGGGATCTGAGAAAATGTAGATGATTTATAGTTAAGGTTGAGCAGAGTGCTGTTAACATCTGACTAAAGATAGTATATGATGCAGTTCATCAAGAACCAAAAAAAACCATCCATAATCCTGGTATTTCCCACTTATACCTATATATTTGTATTCATAGATATGGACATGGACACGTATTTTGGTAATTAAAGCACATTGGTTTTTAACACCTCTTTCCCACCAGATTCAGGTGCAAAGAATAAGGCTGTGGTTCCATGATAATTTAGGACTACATAGGTTGAGGTTAGTACAAAAAAGCCCTCACCAAAATATATGCTGGTTGGTTTAAATCGCTGGGGAATTTCACCAGAATACCTTCAATAGTTCTTGACATGAACTGGAGATTGTAGGATTGTTCCCTTAAAATCTTGTCTGGTGTCTGCTTTTGTTGATCACAATGAGATCCAGATCAGCCTGTGAGCGTGTAATAAATGTCCTGCTTTCTTAAACATTTTTCATAAGATTAAGTGACCAGTGATGATTCAGTCAGTTTTAAATGTCTCCAGTGCTGCTGCAATGCTAATGTGTTGCTTCTACCAGCTCACATGATCAATGGGAGTCAGGGTTGTTTTTCTCATCTAGACATACAGTGACATCAATGACTACCTTAACAGATATATAGCTATAAAATACACCACAGTGAGTATCATGTTATATATATTTATGTAAGTGTATATCGATGTATTTGATATAGTTAAGTATAGAAATAACTTCTGGGTATAGATATAATGTTTAAGTGCCAGGAGGAGGGGGAGAAACAGTTGCTTTCACAGTGTGTCAGTAAGAACAGTACTACTTTTGGTATAAAAATCATAGGAAGTCAAATAGAACAACTTTGATATTGCACCCACTAATGTTGGATTTATCCACTTAATTTCCTGCAAATTTTTTTTTTTCATTTGAGACTTTGGAGGTTGAGCTCCAGTATTTGTATCTGTTTATCATTTTCAATATATTTAGGTTTATAGCCATGGTTTAGTAGATATACTGTGTAGCTATTATGATAGAAATATTTGTACATTATCTTTTGAGATGCTGCTTACTTTTCGTTACGTCTTCTTGCCATAAGAACGTCTCTGTCTCTGAGAACTGAATTTATGTTCAAAATTCTGAGCAAATGACAGATATATTTGCCACTTCGGCTGTGCTGTACAACCTCTTTCAACCTTTTTACAAATGTGGGTTTGGTTTTTTGATTTGAAAAACAATGGAAACTCAATTTTGGGTAATGAATGCATAAGTAAAATACGTCAGGTGATATATTTGAAACAGCCCCAGTGATTTTAGAGTCAGTTGACTTTAAGTGAAATGAAGTCAACTTTAAACAAATTGCTTTTCAAAATAGAACTTACTGAGCTTTAACTAGATATTGGCATTTACAGCTGAATCTGACTCCCTCTGTGATTCTGTAGCGCAGTAGCTCATAGTAAACTGGAGAGCTAATTCTCAGGGAGGGCTTTCTGTTAGGTACAACGATAGGCTTGCATAAGCAGATCTCAGACTGTTCCCTCTATGCACTGTGTTGATACGAAAAGAGTGGATGGTTCTTCCAATGCCTAACGTGACACTGATCCTCTTTAATTCCTTGTCTTTCCATGCCACTATAAAAGCAGCGGCATCGGCATCGCTTTCAACGCTTTGCTAGTAGCTCATTAAAAAAATTAAAAGAATTCAGCATCTTTGTTACAATGAGTGTTTTGACATCCACACCCCTGGGTGCCTGAAGGGACACACCTCGCTGAGTTGCTCAGGTGCTGAGTGCCCAGAGGCAGGGCAGGGGCAGCCCACAGCCCTCTGGCCCCGCTGGCCACTGAGGTGGAAGGTACAGTGTGTACAAGCCCTCTGCACCCTGTGAGAGCAGGATATGACACTGGATCTCATGACAGGAGCCTGGCTATAGCTTACCAGTATGCAGAGTCTAGTTTTAGAGCCTTTTTCAATGGAACAGCCTTGTCCATACCTTTTGTCTCACAAATCCTACCAAGGGGGAAGGAAATGTCACCTATTCTACTCTCAGTATGTTTTTGCGTATCTGCTCTAAGTCAGAGAATGATACGTCCAATCTTTTGGTGTTTATAAAGGAACAAAAGGCAAATGCATGCCAAATCAACTTGAACAAATATTTTAAAATCCCTTTGCTGAGAGAAATTGCAGGGTGATTACAAAACACAGAGGATCTAAGGATGGCATTGTTCTTGTATACAGAACAAGCTGCAGTTCTTCACTGCAACCTCCCTTCCCCCTTTCTTCCACACTAGACCATCCATTACAAAGCTCCTGCAGTCACTGATTTATGTGCTTGTGATCAAACTTTCCTGCTTCTAATACTGTGAGCATTTCATAAAAGATGGTTGAGATTTCTAGACGGACTGAGCGTGTCTGTTCCTGTGCTTTGTGCAGCTGCTTTGTTATGCTCCTGGCCTCTCATCAGTGATTTCAGTCTTACTATGAGACTCTACAGAAATTAATTTCTTAGAAGAGTTAATTTATATTTTGATGATCGCCAAATCTGCATTGCTGCACTGTGCACTATGCTTTGTGATAACACTCTGTGATACCACAATTCGGTATAGATTTGGGGATATAGCCAGTTTTCAAGGCCACATGAGATGATAGGAGTCCTTGTCCCAGAACAATATCCTGTCTCACCAAGTAATCTCATCTGTACTTTCTTATGTATGCATATTAGCCTGGGCAAGTTATTCTGAGCACCAGCTAATAGATGGGGAACTGCCTCTTGTTCCATAATTTCGTGTGAATGTCTGAGGACACCTGAGTCAGATCACCAGATCACCTCCCATACAGGGAGGGTCCGTTCCAGGACTCAGAAAGCAATGTAATAGTATGAAGTTTCCTCCTCCTCTCCTCTTACATTTATTTTGCAAAATAAATTTACTTCTGGATGATAACCATAGGAGGTATTAGCAATCTCTGCAGTGTGTTAAAATATAGAGAGCCAACAGAGAGCCATACTTGTAATTTAAAACAAATATGTTTCCTTTATTTTCAGGTCTACCACTTGACTTGAACTGTAGATCTTGAGGAAGAAAATACTACCCACTTTTGGTAATAGGAATGAAGGGGAATTATTTTTCTTTCCACTTTGTTTCCTCTTTAATAACCACCTCACACATATAGGCACTGCACCATGGCACTCGTTCAGAGTCTCCTAATATGAATTTACAAACGGTGAGCTAAGGGAGTTACAAATGCACACTTCAGCCTCTGCCTCCCACTCCTCCCACCACAAATGCTACTGCAGCATGGCAGTGGGAATGCAAAAGTACTGTCGAGGGTGATGGCAACTGTGAAAGCCCCAATCACTCAGAGAGGGAGCATCTGGGGCCATGGCAGCCTCACCCTTGTTTACAGCTCCCATACAAGTCCCCTGCAGCCACAACCTTTCACATAATGCTTTTAGCCTTTCAAATGGCTGTACAGAGAGTGAAGAGACAGAAATTTGTGGCACCTACACACCACACTGCTGCTCAAATAGTTGAACCCCTGCAACAGTTCCTTGGGTTGTGTGCTTTTTGTCCACATTGGAAGGCAGGTCTATGGGTTGACAGACTCCCTTGTCACTTGCTGAATATCAGTGGAGTTGTGTTCCAGCTGAATTTGTCATCTTATAACATCAAGGCCCCAGACTTCACTTCCTCTAAACAGTCTCTGTTTATGGTTTCAGATTTTCACAGCTTTCAGAAAACTACTGCATTTTTACTTCATCGAAATTTGAGGAAAGGCTCAATTATGTGGTGAGTTCAGCCTGCTATAGGGAAGCTGAAGAATGGTAATGCTTTTCTTAATTTCTTGACTAACAGCTTCTCTGTATAAAGTAGGGTTTGCTACTGTTCTTGCATTTATTTGACTTAATTTCACATTTGCAATCTAGCTGAGTCTTTCAAAATTGAGTCAAGAATTGTATTTCTAGCAACAGGTGGTAGGATTGGTCTTTGAGCATCCAAACCCGCTGTGTTAGAAATTAAGCAAGTATTTTAGGATCTGAGACACTGTGCTGAAAGAATCAAAATAACAATGTATTTTCTCCTTCTGTACAAATGTTTTCAGTTAACTGAACTCAAAATCTAAGGTACATTTTATGTGTATATATACATACATAAGCATCTGCTAAATTACCTGTATTTTTATTTCCATTTCAAAACAGGGTTGAAACAAAGCACTGTGTCTGACTTTTGCCCAGCCAGAGACCTCTGTTTTTATCTTGAGGTCCATTCAGGCATCCATGGAAGGCTTGCGTGGCCTGGAAAAAGTGAAAGCTGATTCAAAAGTAACAAGATTTTTGTTTAAAAACTTCACTACCTCCAAGCAGAGTTGGTGGATTTATCAGCAGCACTCTTCTGCCATGTACAAAGTTTCTAAGGGAAATAAGGTGTGTATTAACATGTTCAATCTCACACCATGAAAGAGGAGGTAACAAGAGTCCAAACGCTGAGAGGATTCTTCATGGATTCCTGGTCTTTGGGGCTGGGCAGGACAAATGACAGACAGCAGGACAGCTCTGGGCAAAGGCATAGAAGAGCTAGATCTCAAGGGACAGGATGCTAACATGGACAAAGCTTGGGAGCTGTGTCTGTGGAGAGATGGGTAAAACATCAGGGAAACACAGAGGGGATGAAGTAAATTTTTGAAAGCAAAAAAAAACAAACCAAAAACCTTACTTAATGACTTTTGAGTGATGCTAAAAAAGCTCACTAGTACACTCAGCTATTGAGAGAAATCAAAGACATCCTGTTGGCAGCCTCTATTTTTGTTAGGTATCAATAATTTCAGATATTCACACCACAAACTGAAATGCTGATTGATCTGGGAAGACAAATCACAGTACAACAAGATGCTGAAAAGCTGTCCAGAGGACCATAAACATCTCATCTAGTGGCCTCATAACCTGCAAAAAGCACATCATAACTTTCAGTTACAGGGGTGCAAATAGCCTAGTGTGATTTACTCTGGAGTTCCTGTGGAGTTGGGTGCTCTGAAGGGTTTGCTTTAATCATTCAGAAATGCTGATTTTTTTTCCTGAGCAATGTCAAATAGGACCTGCCTGAAAACAAATTGGCCTGGTTTACTGTAGGGTGGGGTTTTTTTCAATTGTTGTGAGAAGCATGTTAGTGTTGAGTGTATTGTATTTAGGATGGTAAGGAAAAACACCATCAGAAAGCCTGCAGCTGCAATACTTACCTAGTAAATTGACCACACAAGGCATGAGGCCAAAAATATCTAGGAAGATTCACTGCATGAAGTGGAAGGAAAAAAAGGAAGAGATGTTAGACTTTGATTCTGCTAGGAATATTTGCATTATGTAGTGATTGCGTAAACAGAATCAGATAAAGAAGCAGACATCCTAAAGATCTACCCTTTACTGACAGCATCAGCAAGAACGACAGCTTCTTCCAGCAAAGGGAGAAGCCATAACAGCACCATATTTGCTTGGTATGGAGTGATGGCCACATATATTCACATCCTAGTCACTGGCGCAACTACTGTTGTCCGTGTCTCCATTTCATTTCCTTGGCTGAGCACTCCTGGGAATTTGGACTGTGATTTCTTTATTCACTTGGCTCTGCCGTTTGTATTGTGTACCTGCTCCAGCAGATATCATCAACTCTTAATACTCCTGTGCTATGCAGAACAAATCATTTGCATTTGAGAAGGTCGCTATGACTACTGGCTACCTAACCGTGTGCTGCATCTGTAAAAGCCAAAAGTGAAGGTGCTTTGCAGAACTCAGACAAGGATCAACTGTTCACTGTTTGAAATCATATCCACACCCATTGTTGTGGATAAAAACCGTGCATTTGTGTAGGGCTGATGAGGTACAATCTCTTCCTATTTTGGATTAATATTTAGACAGCCTCTTTCTCAGAGCTGCAGACTGACTCAAAAGGAAAAAAAAATGCCTCTAGAGGACACTTGCATGACAGTGGGCAGATAGATTAGTTATACCTGCAGTGGTTCAAGGTGTAGCATAAAACCTAAAGGTTTTCCATTAAAATTAATGTGCTATTTGAAAATACAAATTCCTCCTGGACTTGTCTGAAATAAATATGGCCATTTATGCTGCAGTATTTTTCAGAGTACAGAAAAACTCCTTAACTGGGACTTTCATAGAAGGTGCCAGCTCAGTAGGATCTGAGCCTTTAACTTGCAGAGGTTCATTCAGAAATACTAACCCTGGTACTTTGTTTTGTTCCCCACATGAATCACAAAGGCAGGGAAACAGTATTATCCCCTGTAAAGAAAATAGTGAGCCCTGAAGTGAAGCAACTCCAGAAGGAGACAGTGAGTCAGCATCAAAGTCTGGGCCAAAAATCAAGTTTGCCAACTTGGAGCCCTCTCCTCAGAGATGAGAACAAATGGAGAAATCATCTTTGTGAAAGCACTGGTTGCAGGACTGTTCAGAGTCTGTCTGAGGGAGTATCCTTAATACAAATAAAATATGACTGACAATTGCACTAATAACACTAATTCTGTTGGTGTGAGTGAAACAAGCTGCCATCATCAGAAATCCAGTGAACATTGGTAAGTGGTGGGGCTTCTGTAAAACCACTTGTACATATTTGGAGATATTTGGCAATGCCATCATTGTGTATATGCCAAAGGCTGCCTGTCCCCCTTCAGAAACCACATACAAGTTCTGTTCTCTAATTCATTAGGTTGCAAAGCAGGCTGAGGTGGTCTATTGCCTATTGCAGAGTAATACCAGCATTTGTGGATAAGGTCCACTTGCTTCACTAGAATTCAATGAGAAACTGAATGGCTGAACAATGTTTGCACATACATAATATATTAAAATGAAAGGGCTGTAAAATAATTTTAGACATCATTTGCTCAAAAAGATACACAGGCAGAGCACAGATGTGGCCAAAAAATGAAACTTTACACACTTGCTTGCTTATCAATTTGATGTTACCACATTAAGACCGAATAAGAAAACTCGGCAATTAAAGGCCAAATCATATCTGGACATTGTTTGGGATTACTTGCTGGAAGCATTGATTAGATTTGAATGCAAACCCTATCCTTTTGTTATCCAACCTGTGCTGCCTTCTTCTTTGGGACGATTTCCATTGTTGGCCCTGTTCTGAGGTGGTAGTGGGCTTTGTTGCTCTCCAGCTATAACAACTTCCAAGGTCTAGTAAAACTGGATTTCTAGCCTGAGATGAGAAGTACAGAAAGCAAGGAAAAAAGTGTATTGGACCTCCCATACAGATCCTGAAAGAAGATAAGTAGAGGAAAATAGGACATTAATATTAGTCCTTTTCCGTAGCAGCAGGTCATCTCTAAATTTTGTAGACCTTACAAACAGCTTTCAAAAGTGTCTTTACTTCTGACCTTTCAGTGCATAACTACATGAAATCCTAAGCAAATATTGTCGCTGGTTTTTAGGTATTATCACTGGTGTTTAGTGGCTGTAAACGGAAACATTTGTTTCATAGAGGTCCTGGGGTACCTTTGACTTTCCCCCATCTTTTCACTTGGACCCTTTCTGCTCTCCCCAAAGATGTGCAATTCCATGGGTCTGCCCTACTCATAACCACAGACAAAAGGGACCTGAAGCCTTCCTACACACCAACCATTACAAGGGAAGGAGGCTTGAGTGATCCAGAGAAGCAGCAGTTGAAATGCTTTTTGATTTTATCACTATGAAGAAGTGATTATAAAGAGTTACCAAGCCAACTTATAATGAAAGAGCTACATGAATCTATTTTTGTTTTCTATCCATCCCATNCCCCCCCCCCGAACTTGCAAAGAGCTTCCTTCTGATTGCCTCCATTGTTTCAGGGAAGAATGGTTTTTGAATGACCTCCATCAGTTTGAAAAGGATTTTGCTTATTTGCAGCCATGGTGCTGCCTTTCCAATGGCTGAGTTTAGAAGCCAACTGGTTAGAACAAGTTGCACAGCAAATCCTTCCCTGACCCTTCAAACCCTTAACAAGCAGATAACAATGTTAAATTATTGCCTGCTATTGTTGCTGTTTAAATAATTTTAATTTACAGGTTGTGTTGTATCACTGGTGTGTGTTTCTTAAAAGCATCTACTATCTATCCTTGTTGTATATACTTCCCATCTGTATGTTCAGGGAGGAAGGTTGTCTGTTATGTGCCTGTCAGAGATCTCTCAAATTCAGCAAGTATGACTCAAACAATTCCCCAAAAGCCTTCATACACTGCCAGTTCGTGAACTTGTATGAGAAGATTTGTGTTAGCACAAGAATGGTCTTCTAACTCTAGGGCCTGGCTGTAGGGGTGAGATCCTTTAGCACTGTGGTCTCTCCCTGCATGTTACAGCCACCTGACATGGCAACCCAGGTTGCTGTCACCTGGAAAGCATCCCTCTGTATCTGGACACAGCTTTGGCCAAGATGGATTGGAATTATGACTTCAATGGAAGGTAACTGTGAGAACAGCAGTGAGGACAACACTGTGACAAGCCATGCTCTGGGAAAATGTCATAGGATCATATCCCAGAATAATTTAGGTTGGAAAAGAACTCTAAGATCATCCAATTCAACCATTAAACCAGCATTACCAAGTCTACCACTAAACCATGTCCCCAAGAGCTACCTCCACACAGGTTTTAAATACCTCCAGAGTTCATGACTCAATCAGTTTTCTGGGCAGCCTGCTCCAGTCCTTCATAACCCTTTCTGTGAAGAAATTTTTCCCAATATCCAACCTAAATCTCCCCTGGTACAACTTGAGATCATTTCCTCTTGTCCTCTTGCTTGTTACCTGGGAGAAGAGACTGACCCCCATCTCCACAGAACCTCCTTTCCAGTACTTGCAGAAAGTGAGAAGGTCACCCTTGAGCCTCCAGGCTGAGCCTCCCCAGCTGCTCCTCATCAGACTCGTGCTGCAGATGTTCACCACCTGCAGATGTTTACTGCCTGCCCAGCACACGGCTCCGGGTCCCAGTTGCAGCGCAGGTCTATTTGCCGCCTCGGTGAGAGTCTATAGGTCAGAGACAGAAAGGGTCAGGCTGTCTCACACTGAACTTTGGCTACAGCTGTTTCAACATGAAACTGCTAATACTGACTCTTAATCTCTCCTTACAGGTTTGGTACACCAATTATAACAATGTTGTTGAGAAGGCAAGACAGTAAGTTTGTGCTCGCCTCCTGATTACATGGTATGTCATAAAGTCCTACATTTTAATTTGATTTCTTCCTTGTTCACCTGCCATAAGCTCCAGCTCTGCTGATGCTCCTGCGTATCTTTGTTATCGATGGTGTGTGTCAGGTGTGAAGGGGCTGTGCTGATTCATCACCTCCACCCGACCAGGAATGGGAGATCCCAGAATGGTGCGCAACCTTGCCGGGAAAGGCAGAACGTGCTAAGTAGTCACTAAATCACACAACACTGTTTGATTTGTGTATTTTAGCGAGCACCTTGGAACGACCTCTCTGTACACAGCACCTCGGGGAGGTGGGGAGGGGATCGGTATGCAGCGCATCGCGGCCCCTACAGGGGCGGCGTGTTTGGGGTCGCTGCCAGCGGTGCCCTAGCGGCCGCGGAGGGGCCGGAGCTGCCCCGGGAGCTGCCCCGGGTGGGTGCGGACCCCCTGCCCGTGTCCCCCCCGCCCGTGCCCGCCGCCGCCGCCAGGGGTCCCCGCGGGCCGGGCCGG
>VXAU01002141.1:673839-684583 GCA_013399695.1 Formicarius rufipectus | reverse complement strand
AAAAGGAGAGTTCTTCACTAAGAGCAGTTTTTGTCCAAACAAGGAACTGTTGCCCTCAGAGTGGCCTTTTCACCTCTTCCTACTGTGTTTTTAAGGGTTCTTTGCTCTTTCTCACCTCCTGCCTTTGCCTGACCGAGTGCCTTATGTAACACTCTTGCTTATTCTGCAGCAGTTGCTGTGTGAAAATGTTGAGAGTGTTTTAGAGCCAGTGGGGACTGGTCCAGTTGCATGTTTACCAAGGTGCTGTGATCTGCAAAACACGGGCGGTGGCGGTGCTCGGGAGGGCGGTGGTGGGGCCGGTACCGGTGCCCGTGGCGGTGCCCAGGGGAGGGGTGCCCGGGGGGGCGATGGCGGTGCCCATGGTGGTGGCGGTGCCCGGGGGGCGGTGGCGGTGCCGGCCCGGCCGAAGATGGCGCCGCTGCAGTGCAGCAGAGGAGGAGGCGCCGCCGAGCGCTGCGGGCTCCGCTGCCCGCGCCCCTCCGCACCTCGGCCCGGCCCCCGCCGTGTGCCGTGGGGCAAAGGGGTCCCTGCTCGGCCCAGGCGGTGCCCGCGGGGCGGAGGGAACCGGCACCGCTGGGTGTCGGCTCTGCCCCACCTGCCCGCCCCCAGGAAGGGTGTGGGAGGGGTGAGGCACCTCCTGGTCTCCGTCGCGGCTCCCGGGTTGCCGTCCCGTCGGGTTCTGTCCTTCTCCGGTGTTGTTTCCCCATTGTGCCGAGGGCCTCGGGGCTGGGAGGGGGTGAGGAGGGTGACAGCACCGGGGCTGAGGGCAGAGACAAGCTCGGGCTGCTCGCTGGTGCCGGCCCGCGGCTCGGGTGCCCTGCCCGGAGTGGGGGGTCAGCCCCACACCCGGGGTGAGGATCAGCCCCGGGTACAGCCGGGGTTGGGGATCAGCCCCACACCCGCTCTCCATCCCCCCCGCCAGGGCTGCCAGCCGCGGGTTCCTGCTCTGGGGCATGGTCCTGCCAGCATAGACCAGGGGGTATCAAGCTGAGCAGCTGTTTAGATGCTTAAAGCTTGAAGTTGTAGAACTCACTGGGGTTTTTGCAGCTTCTTGCAACTGGTTGTTGTCTAAATGCGGTAGAAGAAGATCGCTGTGTTGGGTGTGCAGCTGAAGTAAAAATGAGATTCTATGATTGAGACTGTTTCAGGATAGACCACAGAGGGATGGGCGTTTCTGCTGGGTCCTTGTAGCCCTCGCCTTACAGAGGGGTGTGCAGGTATTGCCACTGGAAAGGTACTTGGAAGAAAGAGACTTGGATTTTGCGTCACAACCGTTCAGAGGAGACTCAGTGCTCGGAGACCTCTGCAATGGTGTCTGCCTTAGTGATTGCCAGAATTTTCAGTGACATCCTTTGCCTGGAAACACTTACTGAAATGGGCACTGGTGGTTCTGCAGAAGCTTTCTTTCTTGTTCTGTGATTCCATTATGAATGTTTGAGGCTTGGCATTTATCTCTTTATGTTTGATGGCGGAGTAGGTTTTAATCTCTGGTGGTCTTGTGATCAAGCATTTGTCAGCCTTGGTACCCCAAGGTTGATATTTTGAACAAGCCGCTTGTTTCTATAACACTAAAATATTTCATAATAGAAATTGCGTGTGTGCATGTTCTGCACTTGGACTGTCTTTGTATGATAAAGGATGACATTTTGATGTTTGAATTAGATTTTCTGACATCGCTTTTCTGAAATGAAGTGCTTTTCCTGCCATTTTAACAAATGCTTTCTGGAAAACAACAAAGAACCTGTGCTTTGCTTTCCACAGGGAATGGTATAAGGAAGAGGAAAAGCAGAAACAAAACAAATTATTTCTATATTACACATGAAGAATTCCTTTCTAAAATTACATGTAAATTAGTATAATTTATGGACCCTTAAAGGAAATATTTCTTAGTGATGTTCTGGTGGTGCCGTGGTTGCTTAGCATGTTGCTTCTGACACTCATGTGAATCATACTCACTGGGGTTAGGAAATCCATTGGCCAAGATCTGTCATCTTATTCTGCGGGAACTATTTTTACATTTCATCTCTTTTTCAGTAATTGTCTTGTTTCAGTGGTTACATGCAACAGACAGTAACTATCCTTATGAATTTGTGTGAATGATCCTGGTTTATAAATCAAGATTTCTTGTCGGCACACTGAGGTTACCAGGATTTCTGCCATGCCTATTCTGCTTGCTGCTCTAGCATTATTTTTCTAATCTTTACTCCTTTAGCAGGTGACTGAAATGAAATTGTTGAGACATTGGTATCTTACAGACTTTCAGTTCCCCTTTCTCTTGATACTGTTCCCAAATTCCCCTGGCAGACGTTTGCATTTTTTACAGGGTCCCTTTTGCAGTTCCATTTAAGATGCTGCTGTGTGGGTTTGTGGGGCAGGGCAGGTGCTATGGGCTCTGCTGCTCCATCAGCATCCTTGGCAATCAAATGGACAAATGAAGGAGCAGAAAAAGAAGCTTCTCCCTTGCTCCCTCATTTGTCTTTTGTTTCATTAATGAGCAACAGACTATTTTGAGACTCAAATGATCTTAAATGCCTTTTCTGTGGAAAAAACCTGATCAGCTGCTGTGCTTCTTCACCAAACATGTATGAAAACCCTAGGAAGCTGACCAGATCTTCATGTTTTTAAATTTTTTTTCCCCTGTGGGCTGTTTGTGTGACAGACACAAGCCATCTCCCCTATACAGTTTTAACTGAGCAGTGTGGGATTGTATGGCAAACCCACATGAAGCATAGCTCTCCTTTGGCTTTTCATGACTTACTTCATGCATGTGTTTATTAAACTGTGAAGAATAATAAACAGTTTAGTTTATAATTTGTATGAAGAAAAGGTATGACAATTACAATTTCTTTTAATTGGTAGTCCTTTTCCAATACAAAGCTCAGCAAAATAGCTGAAGAGGGTAGTAACTTCATCTAATTGCTTGACAAACTGAGAGCTGTTTTTCTGAGCAGAATAATTATTTTCAGTGACTCAGTAAAATAATTAACACAAGCTGTTGGGTGTGGAGTCTTGGTCAAGAAATTAGTAGATGGGGTCACAGGATCTGTCAGGGAGGTCTGATCTGACCCTGTGCCCAAAGCAGGGCCAGCTCTGGGGTCAGACCAGGCTGCTCAGGGCTTTCTGCTGTTGAGTCTTGAAAATGGAGCTCTAAGGACAGAGCCTGCACCACCTCCCCAGGCATCCTCCTCCATCCGTGGTTTGGTTGGTTCATCTGTGCACTGAAATGTCTCCAAGTTATTTGTCTCTTTTTAAGGCAGTGTCTCTGGGCTTGATTGACATCCTTAATCCTAATACTCTGACTGAATGTAATTTTTGACGTGTTTCAACATATGCAATAAGCTGAAGTTGAAAAAATTGTATTTGAGTATAATAAATAAAAATTCTTTTTGTGAAATGTCCATATAGAAATGTATGCATACACATAATGCATTAAACCCCCCCGATGTACCATGTCTGCAAATACACTAAATCCCCAATGTATTTCCACATTTAATGTATTGTATCAAAATCAGCATATGCATAACATCTGTATGCTATGTTAGTGCATAGACTGTACTAAACCAGTCATTTACATAGCTCCTTATATCCAGGCAATGAAGAGATGAAGTTCTAGACTGCTACTGATAAAAATATAATTGGGTTTATGTATGGTAATAGGTTCATTGAAGTAGTTAGGTGAGCTGTCTGAGGTGGTTTTAACACTTAAGTCTAGAGCTGTATATTATTGGATTTAAATTCTGGGGATTTTGAAAAAAATCCTGTGGTGTAAGAAGATTAAAAGTAAAGCAAATTGAAAAAATACTGAATGACAACTTTGTGCAAGCTTGGCTAACTTAGGACATGCTCTTGTGATGAGAGTTTACAGCAGTTGCTGCCAGGCTGAGGATTGCCACGAGCAGTGTTGATAGCAAGCGTGAGCCTGCAATGATTTGGACACAAAGGACTCCTCTTTAAGAGAAGTTGAACTTTCACTCTGACCTGTTTTTTGTTGAAAATTGAACGCACTCAGTCTGATGAGCCCTCATTCTCACAACCTGGTCTGGAATCTGCCCTCCTTCCTTGACTCTGCTTCAACTTACAGTTAAGGTTTTGAAAACACATTTTTTGCCCTACTTGATTATACCAAACCAGCTGATAATATCAGCCAGTAATGTGTGTGTGTGTGGTTTTGAGTCTTAAGCCCTAAATCAGTCACTTTTCTGCCCTTGATTGTAACATTACATTGGTTCTGAAACCTGGGTATTAATCTTCTGGTTTTATTTATTTGGATTAAAAAACATTTAGAGTTACATCTTTTAAATCTTGTTGGTCTCTGCTATAGATTCCAAAAGCTCTGAAGGTACCTCCAGTCACCAGAATTATCTTATCTTTCCTTGTGAGAATTTATTAATATAAAAACCAAGAAATAAAGTGGATGGGGATAGTGGCTTCTGTTCCAGATCAGTTTGAATGGCAGCCAGTTAGTATGTGTGCCTATGTATGAATGCCACACCTCAAGCTCCTTGCTTTATGGAGGATACAGGATTGCTTTGATACACTTCTGCACTTTTTAGCAGAAAACTGTTCAAGTAATTACAAACCAGAAATTTCACAGGATGGAAATCAGAGTAAAGGGCAGTTCACTCCACAGGGTGTAATCAGTGCCAGTATCTTGCACAAAATGTGCTTTCCAGGTGGCAAGTGAATCTTGGGGTATGAAAGTAAGCATATTAAAGTAAGTGATGCTTTTTAGAAGGGTGTAAAACCTCACAGCAGCTACTGACAGTGAGGGCACCACTGTTCCACAATTGTGTGGTGCAGGTTTCTGGCCCTGCCTCAATTAACAGGTGAGAGCTGTAGGCATTGGGTGTTGCTGGTTTTTTTTTTCTGTAGCTCCCAGTGTAGGAACTTTGTGGGGGCTGTGACTTCTTCACTTGGAAAGCAGGACTCCTTGCTTTGTGTGTTTTCTTGATGGTTCTCTCAGCAAGTTCAGGAGAACTTGAATCTCTCTTGAGGACTGAATACTAAAGGGTAAGTATAGCAGGGACTTACAAAGCTTTCCAAAAGAAGCAAACCTTCTGGTCAACTGATGGTGTTTCATGGACTGTGGGACAACAAAGGTTTAGACAGAGGAGCATGTGAGCCAGGATGCTTTTGATTTTGCAGTCCAGCTGTCCTTTCCAGGCTGTAGTGAACCACTGCTGTTGGGCTGGCAGCTGACCTCCTCCTGCTTCTTCCAGTGGCCACCACTCTCTAAGTGCTCTTTGACCCCTCTCTAGGCTGATTTTTTACCATCCTGGACCATGTTGAAAGAAAGGAGATGTGTATTTTTTGGTAGGTATCAGGTTCTGGCAAATGCTTCAGAGACCTGAGTTGGAAAATGGCCACAAGCAGTTGAGCTGACCCAGCTAAAAGAGCAGGCAGCTTCTTTGGGGAAGAGGGCCAACTTCTGAATGAACATTTGCTGAGGGTTGTATAATAGCATTTAATTTAAGGTTAGTCCCTTTGCCTCCCTCCGGTGAGGGAGGTGGACAAGGACAGGAGAACAGTCTTTTCACATCTCACCTCTCTTGAGTGCGTGATTGTTAAAAGTTTGTGTCAAGTCACTGCAAAAGGCAGAAATCTCCAAGGAACTGCATTCAGGGATGGATGACTCCATTCAGTTCCCACTGACCCATTTTGAGCTAATCCAGTTAGGAATTCCCTGTTCCTCCCTTTCTGGTCTATTCCCCGGAGCAGAGCTTATTTATTCAAGCACAGCAGATAACATATGACAGGAATGGGACAAAACTGGTCGTACCTGTTAGTAAAAGCATTTTCAGAGCAGGCTACCAAAGTGATCCAGCCTGACAGTTTGTAATATATGAAATTTCTGTTTGGAACTGTAAGTAGTAAAAGAAAGCTCATGTCTAGTAGGAGTTCAGGAGGGGGGCAGGATGGCCAAATCCTTTTACTTTTGGGGAGCTGTGTTAATATGGGACTTGGTAGGTTTTTGAAACTCTGAAGCAGTTTGTACATACACAGCTCATATTTAGGTAATACAGGTCTTTTGATGCTAGTGGAGTTGAAGGACACCATTAATTTGTTTTCTTGTGGTAAAGGTGATGTCTTTGTCAAGCTCCTTGTCATGCTATCGCGTCATCGTGGTACCTTCCTCAAACCTCCTCGCACCTTACCAGCACAGTTTTGAAGGAGAGATTGTGCATTCTGAAGATTTGATCCTGTAAATTTGATTTTTCTTTAAATTATTGTTTCTGGAAAAGACTGGATTTTTCCCCCCATCTGCTTTGCCAATCACCATGATAGAGTTTTGTGACAAACGACTAACTTGTCTCTCTGTGTTTAGCTATGTAAATTTATTTGTAGCTGCAGTTTTGGATCTGAAATAGGGAGTTCTAAACTCATACAATAGTTTTATTGCATTCTGCTTTCTCATCATTCAAATGGCAACTGCAACTATGTTTGTTCCCTGTGTCTTACATGAAAACTTTTTGAAGTACTATGTTAAAGGTTTGATTCTGTTGTAGTTATTTTTCAAAGCTTCTCATAAACTAAGTCATGGCTTCTAGTTTGTTTGGTGTTTGGTTTTTTTGGTTTTTTTTTTTTTTTTTTTTTTTTTGGTTTTTTTTTTTTTTTTTTTTTTTTTTTTTTTTTTTGGTTTTTTTTTTTTTTTTTCCTTGGAAAAAACTCCCTTTAGTTTAGGTGTGGTATAGTGTGTTCATATTTGTTCATGTAAACAGTGAAAAATGCAATTTAATCTAGGGGAAGATGAACCAAGATAGGGAAGAAAATGCAATGCAGCAAAAAGGATGCGGCTTTAAGAGACCATTCATTATTTTCTGTTTCTTTATAGGTTTTGTAAATTTAAATGTACTAAAGATTGATTGATTGTAGTCTAATTGTTGAGTACTTCCAAAATAGAAAAGAGAGGGGTTTGTTTATCCATTATAG
Organism: Formicarius rufipectus; assembly: GCA_013399695.1. Classification (NCBI taxonomy): domain Eukaryota; kingdom Metazoa; phylum Chordata; class Aves; order Passeriformes; family Formicariidae; genus Formicarius; species Formicarius rufipectus. The sequence goes on along the minus strand of VXAU01002141.1, from coordinate 677,653 downwards.
CATTAGTGAGCATCTTGACCTGTTGCATGTATTAAGCTGCTTGATTGTTTTGAAGCTTCTTTGATGTTCTTTGCAGCTCTGCTATGTGTGCCTCGTCTGTCCTGTGCCCAGTTCTCTTAACTTTGAAGCAGAATAAAACTGGTTTTATTGACACATCTTTCAGCATCATAATTTCATTGTTGTTTCCTTTTGCCAGTTCTGTCTTTGGTTTCATTAAGTCTTAAAAGGGTAATATTAATCTGAAGTTGCTTAAGAACAAGCTTAACTCCAATTTGTATTTGTTTCAGTGTTCCTTAGCTCATAGAACTTCACTGTGGAAAATTTGCAGATGACAATTTGTCTGCATTTCCAGCATCCAGCAGAATATGATTTATCATGAGGATGTCAGCTTTGCTTCATTAAAAAAAAAAAAACCCAAACAACAAAACAGCCTCTTTTTCCCCCCCCCCCCCAAAAAAAAAAAAAAAATTGCAATTTGTTGTTTAGTTTTTATGTAGGAAGGTAAGGGGAGTTGTAAAGCTGAAAAAGTCGAAGACCAAGTAAGACTGAGAAACACAGACAAGTGAGGGAGCTGTGAAGGCTCCGGAGGGGACCCAAACACTGGCAGATTCCTTCACTTCTGCATAGGTTCATTTCTACTTTGGCATAGCCTTTCGTTCTCTCAGTGGTAATATAAATTGTCAAGATTTTTTCCTTTTTCCTGCCAGCCTTAGCACCCGAAANAAAAATCAGCACTTGCCTGCTTGTGGTCACCAAGTGCTGTATTTGGTGAAATGCCCAGATGAGGTGGGTGGGTGGGTGGGACAGGGGTGAATGCCAGTCCTGTTGTGGCATTGGGGAGGGAGGATTGGGTGTCCCCTGGCACTGAGCCACTGGCTCCCTTACATCCCTGCTCTGGCTTGGGGGGCTCCTTTGGGCAGAGGAGCTGGTGCCTTTCTGAAGATGTCTGCAAGAAAATCCAATGGACAACTGAGGCTTGGAGAGAAAATGTAATTGCTGATAAACAGCAGGGTAAAATTACATCAGACCATTTTCTTTTGAAAACAGAACCGTATTTCTGAAAACATATTTAAATGAGACTTAGGCTTTGTCAAACACCTTTAGATTAATTCATGCTGAACTACTAAGTTCCTGTTTAACAAAACTGCTGTGAGCAACGGTAAAAATACTGAAGGTCAAGACTCGTGCTCTGGAAATGGAGGCTGATGTGGGTTGCTTGGCTCATCTGAAGCACCCCCTTTCATTTGAGTGGGGCTGCGCATTCTTGAATATCAATGCGTGCATAAATGTTTGTAATGTGTTTTAAGGAAATTGTATCTCTTAGCTGATAAGAGGAAGAAAGCTTTAATTAATCTGTCACTTGAAAGAAAACTTCGAATTAACAAAAGGCTGTTATGTACTCCTTTTATGAGCAGAGAGAGAAAATGTGACTGGTGCAGTGCCAGTGACTTGTGAGGCTCAGCAGTAGTGGGTTCAAACCTTGACTCTTCTGTTGCTGCTGCAAAGCCAGTGTTTGACATTGAGGGTGGTGGACAAGTGGCTGCCTCATTTTAAAGAGGAGTCTTGGGGGCTTGGAGCCCGTACTGGGAGGGGCTATGGGAGGGATTAAGTGTTGGGCAAAGCTGGGGTGCCCACCCTGTGCTCAGCTGGGCTTCCCCCTGCCCTGGGCTCTTCTGCCCAGACCTTCTGTCCCCCCCTCACCACCCTGCAACTGAGTAGTGGGACTTAACTGCACACTGGGGCATGGATTTGGGGTTACCTTGTTGTGTGCTGAGTGTGGTTTTGGAGGGCTGAGCCTACCCTCTCCGAGAAGGGAATAGAAAAGAGAGCTGGGACAGGAATTAGTGGCTCTGATGGTTAGAGGTAATTAAAAATAAATTTTAATTCCAGCTCTGGAGAGAAAACCAGATGAGAAAAACAATCTAATTTATCAGTCTTCAGGATGAAAAGTGCCTTATTTGCCTTCACAAAGAGGAAATACCAGGCAAGGAAAGGCTTTCCAAGTACCTTTTCCCAAAGTCATGCAGATAGGAAACTGGGGACGTGCTTTTGGCAGCACAGGCTTGGGCCAAGCAGAGAAGGGAAGTAGATGTTTTGCTTTTAAATGTGAAGATGCAGAGCTAATTTTCCAAGCAGGCAAATACAAGATGTTGGACTTCATAATTGGAAACAGGAGAGATGTAATAATAACCTGTGATGTGCAAGAAGTTAGATCAGATGTCTCTGTCCAGATCATGGGATTTAAATTCTGTGCCTTAACCACACACCCTGAGAGGATTACAGTGGTGTCTGGTCATACCATATTATGTAGACAGTAAGTCTGTTTGCATTTGCTTATTGATTTTAGGATCTATATTTTGGTGTTATCAGAACATAATTAAGCCTTAAACTTGATGTATTGAGTTTTTTGAATCTGTTTTTATCAAGCGTTTTCTGTGACAAACTGCTTATTATGGTTTAGGATTTCACAGATAAAAATGCAATAATATTGAACAGCTCTTCAAGGAAAGTTGAAAAGTGTCTGTTCTTGGTGTTGAATTGCCATAAAAAGTGAGTGATAACTTTCCTGAACCCTTTGAAAGGTTTTGTTTCGGCAGGACTGATAAAGACCCAGGGTGCTGCTGGGTAGTGCTGAGCACGTTTTCATTGTATCAGCTTATGGTTGTCTTTGATCTATGTATTCAGCCCTGCCCTGTGGCTCTCCAAGGCAGAAATCTGAAAGAAAGAACCAGTTCTTAAGAAATTGGCTGAGGTTGAATATGGCCTTACCAGACAAGGAGCACTTAATGCACTTTCAGGTCTTTTAATTTTTTTTAATTACTGAGCCTGCAGGCAAAAAAAAACCAACCCCAAAACAAAACAAACAAACAAAACCCCCCCACACACACAAAACAAAACCAAACCAAAAATAACACACAAAAACCAACAACGGCAACAAAAAAAACCCACTAACCCCCCCCAAACAAACAAACAAAAACAAAACAACAAAAAAACAAACAAACAAAAAATTTCTTGAGAATGATCACTGAACAATGTATCTTAGGGCCAATAGCTCCAGTGTTTCTGTAATAGCAGAGGCTGGTATAAAAGGCCACTTGAGTCTTTGGGGAATACCCTGTCTAAGCTGCAGCACAGACTTTGTTTATACCCATTACTTACTGCTTGCAGAGAATGATTTGGGTAAGGCAAATATTTCTTATTTGAGGAATTGGGCACATGAGAAATCTGCATGTCAGTTTTTGGTACGATACCCCTGCCTTGGCTGCCAGCAGCTTTCCCTGGAATTAGGCTCCTGGTGAGGCACGAGCCTGTCCACGGAGACGAAAGGAAACTGCAGTAATTGTGGGTGTTTGCACTGCTTCATCAGGCTGTCATTTGTTTTGTTCAGATGGTGCTTTTCCAGAGTCTTAAGTCAGGAACTCAAAAAAAATCTCTGCTTTGCCCTTTACAGAAGTGTGGGTGGGTTCTCCCTCCTCCTGCCAAACTCTGCTGTTCTGGTGCTGTTCTCCTGCCTGTCTGGGTGGTGGCTTGCCAGGAGCTGTCCCTCCAGGTCCTGAGGGGCTTGTGGGTGTCTTCTGCACCAATGAAAAATCTTGTTCTTATTTACTGTGCAGTCAGTAAACCATCTTGTAATTCTTGTGAGGTTTGGCTCTGGGTCAGTGCTGTCTGTCAGGTCTTTTTTGGTGTTCAGCTTCTTTTGTCTTGCTCTAACGGTTTTAATTCTTGTTTCAGGAGAAACAATGCAATATAAGGTCCATTTAGAAAAAATAATTGAACAAAGCCCATCAACAAATCCCCAAAGAAACACCACTTC